>JBBPBX010004489.1:34683-59079 GCA_038048925.1 Garcialebias charrua | reverse complement strand
AACATAGTTGAATGATACAAGATATATAACTTCTATCATTTCATGAAAAGAAGGAAGATGATGTCACAGACACTTTAAAATCTGTTGAGCATAAATGTAACCTACAACAAAATATATGTTGCCTTTAAATGAGCTATAACTTCCAGAACTTGTAACAAGGTGATCAGCTGACCCTGAAGCTTGTTGGTGTTTCAGCTTCATCTATTCATGCAGGAATGATTCATTTTTTGGACTGATCTGTCTCTTGGTCCATGGACCGACTGTGGAACTCAAGAGACAGTTGAGCTGCGCGTGTTTGTACCGACAGTTTAGAGCGGGGTGGAGAGAAGCTGAGATGCACGTTGTTTGTTTTTAGCATTCTAGCTAGCTAATATTGCGCACAACTAATTAGCGTTACACCAGGTGGAGGGGGGTTTGCTTAGTTCGGTTTGGTCGTTGGGCGCGTTCGGTTGTTAAGGTGGCAGGGCGCCCTGATGTATTACGTCATGAAATTAGCATATCATGATATCTTTTTTTTGCCCGGGCAACCTTCTTTTACCGGTATTATCGTAAACGATATATGGCCCAGCCCTACAGCCATCAATAAAATGTAAAAGAAAAACAGTAATAACATCTAAGATATGAACTAAGAAAAACATCAACTAAAAATACACTGAGCACTAATATCATAAAAACAATAAAAACAATATGTCGAACAGCAGCATGAACATGAGTCTGTATGAGCATATGAACACGAATGAACACAGCAACATGAAACAGATCAGCAGCAACATGAAACAGATCAGCAGCAACATGAAACAGATCACCAGCAACAGGATGTGATTTTTCACAGTGATTAATCTGGTGTAAATGTCTGTGATGGTGGGGAGACTGACTCCAACATCTTCTGTGCAGCCTTCACCACTCTCTGCAGAGCTTTTCTTTCTGCAGCTGTGCAGCCTCCATGCCACACGTTGATGCTGGAGCACAGGATGCTCTCCACTGCACACCTGTAGGAGGAGGTGAGGACTGAGCTTCTCAGGGGTAGTTAGAATAGAACAGAATAGAATATATCTTTATTGGCATATTTGCACCAAGGTACAAAGTTTTGCAATTGGCGCACGCACCATCCGAAGAGGGACGTACGCACGGAAGCCGCAGCAGTATAAAACCGCGCCGCCAACAATCAGATATGGAAAAAGGAACATACAGTCGGATAATCATTGGTATTCAAAAAAGAATCTATCACATTTTGTCTTAGGACACTCTATGATAAAGTCGAAAAAACTCTACCAGCTTCAGCACGGATAAAGACAAAGACATGTTGCATTTGATGGCAAGCAGGGAGATAGTCCGTGAGTAATCATTTCAGATAAGCACAGTCTGCAGATGGCCTCAGCTCGGCTCCATCTGAATGCACACAGAGACCTCTGGGGGGAGGGGGGGCAGCGACAGTTTTCAACAGCTTTCGACTCCAGGAGAAGTTTACAGTCAGCCTCTTTTCAAGGTTGCTCTGAGTCCCGATTAGATTAGTTGCTTTATTTATTTTCAGGCCAGGCTACAGTGTACTTTGACTGCAGCCTTGAAGTCCAGGTGCTGTCTAGGTCCAAATCGCCGAATCATGTGAGGTTCCGAGCTACAAATCCCCATCTGTGCCCTGATGAAGCCCAGTCGGCTGTAAACGAGTCCCAAAATGCACTGCAGGTCCGCGGCTGTCCACCACTGCTCCCATCGTTGTGTTTGTTCCTTCTGAAGTCCACAGTCATCTCTGAAGGATATTTAAGGAGTCAGTATTAAACTGACACCCTTTACCTTAATTATTTACTTATTCAGATTGAAAAGTATTTCACGGATTCTTTTCTTTTTCAGTTTACCCAATATTTCTGTGATCAGTTATGATGGACAAATAAACCATAAAGTGACCATGAGACGTTGATTTTAGTTGGTATGCCAGAAGACACTACCTTTTATTTAAAATAAATCAACTAAAATTAACACCATTACACTTGATTGACTGATTTCAATTTCTTGCAGTTTAACACGTCAGCAAACTTGATTGTAACACAACAGACATCAGTAATGAGTTGACATATTACTTTTTATCTGTGGCTCTTAGCTTAATGTAGTTTCCAGCTTAAAATGATATGGGATAGGAGGAAATAGGAGAAGAGATGGAGAGATAGTTTAAAGGAAATTAATTGTCTTGAGTATGTTACCAGAAATGACACTTCCCATCAGACTTCTGCTGAATCCCAGGTACATTTGTAAACAACTGCCTCATTACCTTTTAAGCTGACAGCCTGGTAAGAGAAGACCTTAGCCTTTCAGATGCACAGAGTCCTTGCAGGCCCAGTACATCCGAACTGGTTATTGGTTTACTTTTCAACGTCTCCTGGGGTCCGCGTTGATCATCAGAAAATGCGTCAGCTCCTGGTTGACTTCAAGACAAGATGTTTCTCAAAGGAAGTTCATTAAGAACTTGGAGCTTTTTAGCTCTGATGAATTTATGGAGACATCCATAAATTCTTGGCTGATGAACCAGTCTTTGACTTAATGACTCAGTTTATCTAGCCATGAGAGACAGAGCTGTCAGATCTCCTGTCATTTCAACTCTGCAGCATTCAACTCTGCAGAATTCTGAAGTGTTACGGAAACAAAAACGCTTTTTCTAAAAGTGTTGAGATTAGGAAAAAGTCTCCTCATTGGTCCGCGTGCCAAGCGAGGAGTGTGAAAACGTGAAGTGAAAACTTCAAGGTCAACAGAAAGTCTGTTTAGATAAACAGATAGAAATGTTTTGAGAGGACAGGAGACAGTGTCTAGAGCTTTCGTCTACGACTTGATTTACTGTCTCAAACAAATTAAACCAAGACTGGAAGATCATTCTGACATATAATGGCTCCACAGTGACTGGTCTGAATGACTATAGACCGGTGGCCCTCACCCCGATAGTCGCTAAATGTTTTGAGAAACTGGTCATGTCCCACATCAAGGCAACCGTCAACATCAACGAGGACCCTCATCAATACGCATACCGTGAGAACCGATCAACAGAGGACGCCATTTCTTCCGTGGTCCACACTGCTCTCACC
Organism: Garcialebias charrua; assembly: GCA_038048925.1. NCBI lineage: Eukaryota > Metazoa > Chordata > Actinopteri > Cyprinodontiformes > Rivulidae > Garcialebias > Garcialebias charrua. The sequence goes on along the minus strand of JBBPBX010004489.1, from coordinate 56,011 downwards.
CACCTGGATCAGAAGGACTCATACGTGCGTCTGCTCTTTGTGGACTTCACATCTGCCTTCAACACCATGATCCCCCAAACTCTGATAGACAAACTACAGGTAGCCCTCTAGTTACGTCAGGGATAGGGACCTACGTGTGTGACTTAGGTCGATTTTGTCGTACCTCGCGGACCAAAAACACATGCCTATCGTAGGTCCGCGTTTCTGACATAGGTCGCGGTTATACCGCTAACGGAGCGCCGCACACATATTTAATGGCATGAGACTGAACAAGCAGACATACTAAGGCCATAAACACGCACAGAACTGCACAACAAATAAAAAATATAATGTCTTACTTTGAGCCGGTGGCCCCGACTGCCAGGCGGACATTTGCGGCGAGCTCCCGGCCGCAGATGGATCCTCCGCGGCATGTCGGCTCGGTGTCTTCGCCTGTGTTAGCTGCTTTGTTAGCTGCTGTCGTTAGCATGTCGGGCGGCGTTGTGGCCGCCGATCGCGGGGCGATCCGCGGCTGCTCCTCCGGACCTGAGACGTCCACAGAGTTGACCGAGTGTTTCCAGCTCATTTATCCGTATGAGGCAACCCTGATCGGGCACACGGAGCCAGCTGACAGTAGCCTCCGGAGCTCCATTGACCGCAGTACAGTTGTAAAATGGCAACCGGAAGTGGCGAGCGGAAACCGGAAGTTGCGTAAATACGATTAATTTCTTATCAAAACGTAAAATTAATAATTATACTTTATTTATAAAGCCATTTAAAACAACCACAGCTGCAACAAAGTGCTATACACATGAAATTAATAACTTTTAAACACAAAAAAAAAAAAATATATATATATATATTTTTTTTTTAATCATATTTTTATTAAATATGATAAAATCGTAAGTCTGAGTTGCCGTAGGTCGCAGGTGTCGTACCTCGAGGGTTTCCTGTATCTCACTTGGACTAAGCCCCTCTATTTGTAACTGGGTACTAGACTTCTTAACAGACAGACCACAGTCCGTGAAGATCCACAACTTCTCCTCCTCCACCATAACCCTCAGCACTGGCTCTCCTCAAGGATGTGTGCTGAGCCCCCTTCTGTTCACTCTGCTCACATATGATTGTACAGCCACACTTCCAGGCTGTCATATTGTTAAGTTTGCAGATGATACAGCGGTGGTGGGATGCATCACAAACAATGATGAGTCCAGCTACAGACAGGAGGTGGAACATCTGGAGAGCTGGTGCAAAGAGAATAATCTTCACATGAATGTGAAGAAGACAAAGGAGATGATTGTGGACTTCAGAAGGAACAAACACACCCACGCCCCACTGAAAATAGGTGGGTCTGCAGTGGAAGTGGTCTCCAGCTACAAATACTTGGGTGTACACATGAATGATAACCTCAGCTGGAGCAACAACACCACCAGCCTGATCAAGAAAGGTCATCAGAGACTCTACTTCCTCAGACGGCTGAGACGTGCTGGTCTGAGCAGCCCAGTTCTCACCTCGTTCTACAGGTGTGCAGTGGAGAGCGTCCTGTGCTCCAGCATCAACGTGTGGCATGGAGGCTGCACAGTTGAAGAGAGGAAAGCTCTACAGAGAGTGGTGAAGGCTGCACAGAAGTCTGTTGGAGTCAGTCTCCCCACCATCACAGACATTTACACCTCTAGATGCAGGAAAAGAGCCACCTGCATCATGAAAGACCTCACTCATCCAGCACACTCACTCTTTGCCCCACTCCCCTCAGGACGGAGGTTGAGGAGCATCAAGTGTAGAACCACTAGACTGAGGAACAGCTTCTACCCTGAGGCTGTTAGACTCATGAATAAATAAAAATAAAATAAAAAATAAACACTGCAAAATATCACATTGTGCTGATGCTGATCTGTTTTCTTGTTGCTGTGTTCATCTGTGTTCATCTGTGACCATCTGCTCATACAAACTCATGTTCGTGCCGCTGTTTATTCCCACTATATTAGGCTTAGTGTATTAATAGTTGATGTTTTTCTTAGTTAATTCTAGATGTTATTACTGTTTTTCTCTTGCATTTGTTGTTGGATGTAACTGGGACCCCGTGTACATAATCTCGTTTTCATCACATGTACCACATGCGGTGCAAATGACAATAAAGACTCTCTGACTCTGACTCTGATAATTCAACTTTGACATAGTTCTTTTGAATAGACACCTTCATTTGCAGAAGTGATACAGTAATGCTTCACATTAAAGAATAACACAGCATATAAGCACATATCATGAAAATGACAAAATGTTATTTTGATTACATTAGAATAAAATTAAAGAAGCCAATAGTCTCTTTGTGAGTGACTATGTTCTCAGATTACAACTAATGGAATAAATTGTAGTAAATGTCTGTTTACTGAGAGGGTCAGCAAAAAGCATCACTGGACAGTTCAAAAAGACAAAGTGTATCAGAGACCACCGTCTGGTCCACTACATTTCCTTTGTCTTCTTCACATTGATGTTAAGGTTGTTCTTCCTGCACCAGCTCTCGAGGTGTTCCACCTTCTGCCTGTAGCTGCACTCATTGTTTTTGATGCATCCCATCACTGCTGTATCATCTGCAAACTTTACAATATGACAATCTGGATGGGTAGTTGCACAATCATATGTGAGCAGAGTGAACAGGAGAGGGCTCAGCACACATCCCTGAGGAGAGCCAGTGCTGAGGGTTATGGTGGAGGAGGAGAAGTTGTGGATCCTCACTGACTGCAGTCTGTTAGTTAAGAAGTCTAGGACCCAGTTGCAAATGGAGGGACTTAGTCCTTGTGTGAGTTGTTTGTCCATCAGGGTTTGGAGTATTAACTTCCGGTTGAGCGAATGACAGGGTAGGACGCGTTCAAGCTGAGCTCCCGCAGCAACTAATAATTGCTATTTTTTTGGCACATTTTTGATGGTTTAACACGTCTTCTCAGTATTTATTCTTTTTTTGCCCGCTATTATAACCCGTCTCAAGTCTCAAGTGTCGGCTTTTTGACCAAGATGCCTCCGAAACTTAAATCATCTGCACAGAAGTCGGCGTCTCCACCACGCGCTGACACACCCTCCTGCACGGAGGAGCACTTTGACAGCTCCGCTGCTTTCAAAGCCGAGCTGCTGTCAGCTCTGCGGGTTGAAATGGCAGCTATTTTCAAGACAGAACTCCAAGCAGCTTTTACTGAAAACTTATCGAATATAAAAGCTGAGCTCCTTGCAGTGAAGTCGGAATTAACCAGCAGTATTTCAACCATTCAGCATGATGTGCGTGCGTTGAAGGACACCGTGGGCGCGCTGGAGACGTCATGCTCCACATGCTCCGATGACATCACCTCCCTGCAGGCTACAGTGGAACAGCTGTCCGCTGACTTTAAAAGACTGGACACTAAATGTGATGAACTTGAAGCCAGATCTCGTCGCAATAATTTGCGGCTGATAGGAATTTCTGAGGATTTCTCCATTTCATGTACAGCTGTTTCCACGTTGCTTAAAGATGCGTTTCAGCTGGAGAAGGAGCCGCTGGTGGACCACGCCCATCGCACTTCCCAACCAAAACCTAAATCTGGTGAGAGACCTCGTCCTATAATTGTTCGCCTGCATTATCTTTCTGACTGTATGGACATATTGCGACGAGCCAGGACCCAGCAGCGGATCATGATGGGTGACACACGTTTGTCTGTTTTCCCTGACCACACGCCGAGGACGGCACGTGCACGCGCCACCTTTAATGATGTTCGCCGTCAGCTGCGTGAGATTCCTGGGATCCGTTTTGGACTGCTCTACCCAGCGCGACTTCGGGTCACGCATAACGGCACGGAGAGGGAGTTTACTTCACCAGAAGAGGCCACTGTCTTCATCAACTCACTGAAGACTTAAAACTTTCCAAAGATGTGCCACATTGATGAATCCTGATGAGCTTGTGGGAGCTCAAACTGCAGCTTTTCTGCTACTACGTTGCTACAAACCGTAAGCATAAACTTTAGAGTTTTGACTCCGTTTGGAGTCTGCACTGGGTTCTCCATCGTTTGGGGATGGGGTCGTTGTAAGTGCTGTGGGGAGGGGGGTGGGTGGTGGGTGGTGTTTATTTGTTTTATTTTATTCTCATTATTATTATTATTATTATTTTTTTTTTTTGGGGTGTGTGTCTTTTGTTTTGTGTGGGGAGCATTGCATTATATTCAGATTGTTTTTGTCCCTTTTTTTTCTAATTCATTTGAAATATGTCTAATGATAATAATGTGAATATTCCACAAATGGGCTCTTCTGTGAGATTTTTGAGCTGGAATATTAAAGGTATGGGCAGCCCACTTAAGAGGTCAAAATTTTTTGCCCATTTGAAACGTCTCAAAGCTGATCTAGTGTTTTTACAGGAAACCCATATGCGTATCAAAGATCAGGTCAGGCTAAAATGTTCTTGGGTTTCTCAGGTGTTTCATTCAAATTTCAATTCTAAAGCCAGGGGGGTTGCTATTTTAGTTGGTAAATCTATTCATTTCTCAGCTTCTAAAGTTATATCAGATAAAAACGGCAGATATTTAATTGTTTCTGGTACTTTATTTCATATCCCAGTTCTGCTAGTTAATATATATGCTCCTAATTTTGATGATCCAAGATTTATGAATAAACTATTTGAATCTCTTCCTTCTTTAGACAATAATTTCCTCATAGTAGGCGGGGATATGAACTGTGTCACCGACCCCAATTTAGATAGGTCTCACCCACGCAGATTGGTTCCATCATTAAAGACCGTGTAAAGTGAATTTCAACATTTTCTTAAATAAACATTATAAATGTGATAATTGTAATCTTGTAAATGAGTAAAAAGTCTCAAAATAGTAGCTCAATTAATTTTGGAGTTATAGATGAAACTGTGTATGAAGACATGCTTGTTTCAGGATTTTTTAGGCGTGGTTTAAACGTGACCGCGTTTCGTCACGCGGTCCTCATTAGTATAGCACTACCCCCTGCTGCTCCAGTCATATAAATTGTTCTTCGCATGGGTGGAGCCGTTCACTCGCGAATCGCAGATAGCATCAGATAGCAATAGCATGGATATTTTGTTCATCGTTAGCTAGCTAATCAATTATGCCTCGTTCCTGCATCTTCCCTGGATGTCGCAATGGTCAGGGCACCCACATTGAGACGCAGGAGGGAGTCAGAACAAACCCAGGCTGCTGCTGGAGCGGCCACCTGCAGCTCCGCGCCGCGTGTGTGTGTGTGTGTGTGTGTGCGTTGAGCTCCTGCCACGCGCGCCGTGAAACGCAGTGACTCGCTGACACAGATGAGATAACTTAGTTATCAACGTGATTACTCTTTATTTTTATCACCAACACAGACATTTGATTGGTGTACTCTAGAATCTTGAGACATCTTGATGCCAACAATATTTTGTATGAGCATCAGTATGGCTTTAGAAGGAATCATTCTACTTATATGGCTCTCTTGCATCTTAGAGAAAAGATTTCAACTGCTTTTGAGAAAAATGAATATGCTCTAGGAATTTTCTTGGACTTATCAAAAGCTTTTGACACTGTGGATTATGAAATCTTGTTATCAAAAATGTCTTGTTATGGTTTTAAAAATAAGGTTCTGAAATGGGTTGAAAATTATTTACACAACAGAGAGCAAATTGTAATTTTTAATGGTAAATTGTCAAAGCGAGATGTCCTAAAATGTGGAGTTCCACAAGGATCCATTTTGGGTCCATTATTATTTCTCATATACATTAATGATCTACCAAAAGCATCTAGTGTTTTGACACCTATCTTATTTGCTGATGATACCAATCTTTTTGTTGCTGATGGTAACTTTGACTCACTTATTGATAAGGCAAATTATGGGCTCAGTCAATTTGCTCAGTGGTTTCAGTTAAATAGACTATCACTTAATGTTAAAAAATCTAATTTCATCTTATTTAAGAATAAGAATAAAAATTACAATCCAGAAAAAACTAAAATTTATATTAATAAACATTTACTTTCTAATGTTTCATCAACAAAGTTTTTAGGTGTCTATCTTGATGAGAAACTTTGTTTTAAGAATCATTGTGAATCAGTGTATAAGAAGATTTCTAAATCTTTAGGTATTATAAAAAAGGTTAAACCATATTTAAAAACAAGTACTATATTGACTTTGTACAATAGTTTAATTTATCCCCATATTTCTTACTGTAATTTAATTTGGGCTAGTACCTATCCTTCTTACTTGCAGTCAATCCATAAACTTCAAAAGTCTTTTGTAAGAATTGTCACTAACTCGCCATATTTAGCTCCATCCACACCTCTCTTTAAAAAATTAGAAATTCTTACAATCTATGATGTGAATAAGTATCAAACAGGAATCCTAATGTATAAAGTTATATGTATTCCACTTTCTTTACCTAAATATTTTCATAATTTATTTGAGTTCAATTCTTATTATCATTCATACTCTACAAGAAGGAAGTGTGATTTACATATACCCTTCTGTAGAACCACTGTTGCTAAATTTTCATTCATGTATCAGGGTGTTGTGCTGTGGAACAGTTTGAAACAATTAAGTGAATCATGTACAACATTATCTGTATTCAAAAGAAAGTTTAAAAAAACTTTATAGATTTTCTAACACATTAGTTTTTTTTTTAAATTTTATTTATAATTTTAATATTTTTTGACAATTTAAATGTATTTAATTTCAATTATTATTTTTTGCTTTAGTATGTAACTGTGTGTGTTTAAAGTAAGATGTAAGTTTATGTATAAAGCTCTTATGATTTTTTTTCTTTATTTTTTTAGAAGGGGGGGGTGCGCTTGTAAGCCCAATTAGGGTTTTTATGACCTCTCCTGCACATTTTTTAAAAACTTTTCTTTTACGTGTGTTGTTTCTTTTTGTGCAAACAATAAACAAACAAACAAACAAACAAATCATGTGCAAACAATAAACAAACAAACAAACAAACAAACAAATGTCAAAGCATGTGGGCGTGGCCAAGCCTCAAATCTGGCCATTCTCCATGAAACATCAAGATGGAATAACTTCCTAATATAAGCTCCCAACTGCACCAAACTCTCTAAGATCGATATTTGTCCATCCCTCGACAGGACTGCAGTCCAATATGTAGTGGGCGTGGCCTGATTCTTCCACAGCGCCCCCTAGAATTTATTTTAAAAATCAGCCCCCAGCCATGCTTTATCCCAGAATTATGAAACGTGGTATACATTTGTAAATTGTCAGGACCTACAAAAAAGTCTCTTGGAGCCCTGGTCCAACACCAACAGGAAGTCGGCCATTTTGGGTCAAAGGGTAGTTTTGGTCACAAATTTCACACCTTTCTGGTGGTTTAAAGCCACTCTATCTCTCACGCCCATGACCTAGTCAAGATGATCCTGTGCTAGAAGGCAGATAATACATTGATCTGATGTGTTTTAAAACATTACAAGTTTTCATTGGAGGATGTAGGCGTGGTTGTGGCAGCGTGGCGAAGACGAGACTAGTAGGCAATGCTGGAGCTCTGGAGTTTGCATGTGATTTTGAATATTTGGCAAATGCGCACCATGATATCGACTAGGCGGACTAGCTAGAGTTCCCACGCTCGCCACAATAAGGCCGGAGCGGCGCTAAGCTGCGAGGGCCTCAACGCCGCTTGCGGCTTTAATTGATAATATTTTCACAAATATAACAAATGGGGACGTGATAGGTGGTATCTTAACGACCGACTTAAGTGATCATTTACCAGTTTTCACAATCTATAAAAATGATCAAAGCATCACAAAAGCAGTCACAATGAAGAAAAAGATCATAAACACGTCAAAAAAAGTTTTGGAAAAATTGAAAGAGGATCTAGATAAACAAGACTGGAATGATGTGTATGTTGATGATGCGAACAGAGCATATGATGAGTTTATGAATATCTTGGAAGCTCTGTATGAAAAGAATTGTGTGCAAACAAATTACACAAAGAGAAATACGATTGATCAACCATGGATGACAAAAGGGTTGAGAAATGCTTGTAAAAAAAAGAATTATTTGTATTCATGTTTCTTGAAATTGCGAAGTCAGAGCGCTGAAGAAAAATATAAAAAGTATAAAAATAAATTAGTAGGGATTATAAGGAAACATAAGAAAGAATATTATAGTAAATTATTAGATAAAAGTAATGGTGATATGAAAGCAACATGGCGAGTAATGAATAGTGTCCTGAAGAATCATAAAGCAAAAACTGGTATTTCAAAATATTTTGTAAAAGACAACGATGAAATTCATGATGAAAATGAAATTGTAAATGGATTTAATCAATATTTTGTGAATGTTGGATCAAGCCTTGCAGCTAAAATACCAAAAGTAGATAAAAATGTGATCCACTCAATTACAGGTTGTGCAAATAGTATTTTTCTAAATGGAACTAACAAAGAGGAAATAATGAATGTAGTAAAAAATCTTACAGACAAGAGATCAAAGACTGGGTGGACATGGATATGATGTTTGTAAAGGACATAATGAGCCATGTTATTGAGCCGTTCACATACATATGTAATTTATCATTTTCAACAGGAATATTTCCAGATAATATGAAAGTAGCTAAGGTCGTTCCTCTTTTTAAAAATGGTGATAAATGTGTGTTCAACAATTATAGACCTATATCCTTGTTACCACAGTTTTCAAAAATTCTTGAAAAACTATTTGTAAACAGACTAGATCAATTTATAGATAAACAAAATATTCTAAGCAACAGTCAGTATGGGTTTAGAGCAAAAAACTCTACATCAATGGCTCTCATGGAATTAATGGAACAAATAACTACTGCTGTCGATCAAAAACAATATTGTATCAGTATTTTTGTTGATTTAAAAAAAGCATTCGATACTATTGATCACACCATTCTCCTTGAAAAACTGAACAAATATGGTATTAGAGGACCAGCATTACAGTGGGTATCTAGCTACTTAAAAGATAGGAAACAATTTGTACAAATAAATGATGTAAGATCTGACCTCTGTAATATCACATGTGGAGTTCCCCAAGGCTCTGTACTTGGACCAAAGCTTTTTATTTTATATGTGAATGACTTGGTAAATGTGTCAGGACTCCTTAAATGTGTACTTTTCGCAGATGATACCACTTTTTTCTGTTCAGGTGAAGATATAGAACAAATGTTAGAATTGATAAAGACAGAATTTGTAAAGATACAAACTTGGTTTAAAATAAATAAATTATCATTAAATCTAGAGAAAACTAATTACATGATATTCGGTAATAAAAAGAAAACTGTTGATGTTCCACTCAAAATTGAGGATGTTGAGATTTGTAGAGTGAGTGAGGTGAAGTTTTTGGGTGTTATCATTGATGACAAACTGACATGGAAACAACACATAAATTCTGTAAGAATAAAAATAGCTAAATCGATTGCAGTACTGTACAAAGTCAGAGACCTATTGAATGATAAAGCTCTGTATTTGTTGTATAACACAATCATTGTTCCACACTTAATAATAATAATAATAATGAATTCAATTTATAACGCACTTTTCATTAATGAAAATCTCAATGAAAAGTGCGTTATAAATTGAATTCATTATTATTATTATTATTAAGTGTGGAACAATGATTGAGTTCTCTCTATTATTCACTTTAATAGCAGAAGTATAAATGCAAACATATCCAAAATAACAGATTACTTAAAACAGTTAAATAGAACTTTTACGATAATAGCACTGTCAGAGACTTGGCTCAATGATGATAACACAAGTAATATTCACATCGAGGGGTATGAATTATATCATATGAACAGAAATAATAAAAGAGGTGGTGGAGTCGCTCTATTTATCAATAATGAAATAAAACTTAATCTATTGTATTGATGTTTGGGGGAATGCGTGTAAAACAATCACAAAGCCTATTTTTGTATTACAGAAAAGAGCTGTAAGAATTATCACTAGAAAACATTACCGTCATCCATCAAGTACATTATTTTATCAACTGAAGTTATTGAAGTTCCATGATTTGGTAGACTATAATATTTTATCAGTTATGTATAGGGCTCAAAATAATGCATTACCTTTAAATATCCAAATGCATTTTGTTAAAAGACAAAGTTGTTATAATCTTAAGGGGACAGAGATGTTTGTAAAACCACAATTCAGAACTAGTTTGAAGGGACGTTCTACCTCAATCCAGGGAATTAGATTATGGAATGGCTTGGAGAATGTAGTTAAAAATGCCAAGTCAATGTTTACATTTAAGAAAATGATCAAAACAAATGTGTTAAAAAATAAATATGAAATAGCGTAATGTGTATTGTATTAGTTAGAAAATTAGAAAGAGTTAGTCATTTTGTACTGTTGGTTGAAGATTATTATTGTTTAATCTGATTGTTGGAAAAAGTTGGTTGAAGATTATTATTGTTTACATGGTTGATTATTGTTGTTTAATCTGATTGTTGGAAGTAAGGGGCAGATATAATAAGATTTATTCTTCTTTCTGCTACCTTTCCTTTTTTTATATTTTGTACATTATCATTTATGAGATTGTCTTGTATTGTTTCTTTTGTAAAAAAAAAAAAGAACAAATTTAATAAACATAAACATAAACAATAAACTAAAATCTTTGAGATGTGCTCCAAAGGAGAGAGAGAGAGAGTACTTGTATAAAAAAGAATTAATTCTGACAGGCTTAAGGGTTGCAGGATTAATCAGAGTACAGGCATAAAATACATTTTATATGCATATAAAATGGGAGCATAAATACCAAACCTTCCTATTGCAGTGTTCCCTCAAAAGTGCTCAGCTAGTGATTGTGTGTTCCTCTGTTATTGCGTCTTGTCGTATTCCTATTGTTTCAAGATAAACCTGCTGCTTCTAGCTCGTTACCATGGTGTTCAAGTTTGCTGACTTATTTCTGGTGCACTGACCTTGTATGAAGCATTTCTGTGCAGTCTGAAAACTCTATAAGTTTGCTGTGTTGTTAATAGTAGACTGTGGTCAACTACTCTGATTGATCACTAATGATGTGTGTGTCATTAATCTCATGTAATATGAGCCCTAATGTGTAATGTGTTCTAAGTTATTGTATGTGTAATATGTTGTTTCACAGAGTGTATCTGCAATGTCACGTGTTAACCAGAAGTAATTAGTGTTTGTCTAAAGTACAGCGAGAATACCTTGATGAAACAGTAACACTTTTTGAGCATAAAAGTATACAACTGTGTCATAACTCTTCAGTAGCCTACATACACCTGGACCTGTTGTTCTGTTTTCATCCGTTTCTTCTTCCTGTCCTCTCAAACCCAACCGGTCAAAGCAGATGGTCGCTCGTCCTGAGCCTCATGCTTCTGCTAGAGGTTTATTCCTGTTAAAGGGAGTTTTTCCTTTCCACTGTCTGTGGTAGCTCAGGATGGGAGACTGTGATGAAGTGAAGATTCAACACAATCTGCTGCTTCCTTAGATAACTTTTCTGATTGGCTTTTATATTGTATGTGAATGTTTCTCAGTGCCCTGAGACAACTTCTGTTGTGATTTGGAGCTACATAAATATACTGAATGAAATTTTAAATTTAATTTTAAACCACAAATGCTGCAGATCAAACTCTAACAGTGGACCAGTGTTGTTCGGGCACCAACGGTTTGTTAGTTTAACAGAAGTGCTCACCAAACAGCCCACCCCAGGACTAAGACAGCAGCAGGGTACACGTTGATTTTCTGTAGCTGTATTTATGCTGTCACTTCTTGCTGTTCTCAAACTGTCACTTTGATTAGATTGTTAGAAGAAACAGTTGTGAGATACTGTGAAAAAGACGGTTCTACTTGTTAATTTTTGACTTAACAACTTCAGTCATGAGACTGTTCCTCTGACATTAGTCATAGTTTGACTCCTCAGAAACTCTGAGTCATGTTTAGGACTGGCTCCTCCTGTTTCTGGTGTAACTTTGGAATCTGAACTTGCCGTGTCACGTTTAGCTCTCAGCCCTCCCTTCCTCGGTTTGGGTTTCCATGATCTTCCTCTCCCTCCCTTTGCAGTTTCCAAGCTGCTGCATCATGTTAACACTCAGTCCCTCCTACTCTTCCTGCTAAAAGTTTGCTGCATCATGTTTAGCTGAGTTCCTGTTGGCAATGAAAAGGCGAGCGGGGAGGAGATAAGCAGTATAAAAGAGGGAGCAACAAAGTGCACATCCAGAAAGCAGGAGTGGGGACAAAGAATAAACTACCAACCTAAAAGGACTTTATCACAACTGGTAAGTAAAATGTGAAACTTAGAGCATTTTTTGAAAACCTTTGATGATCTTTTAGACAGTCTAAACCTCTTTATAGTGACCGTCATAGATTATTTGTTTCTGTACAAAGACATTTCTGACAGTTTTGCCTTTTTCAGGGCCACAATGGCAACAGAGAAGATTCAGACAACAATGGAGCAGATAACTGACAGGTTAGACTGGACTGCAGTGATTAGTCTTTCTAAATCTATTTTATGCACCTTTTATGAAAATTTTTTGTTTCCAACTGTGCCAGATTAACAAAACCCATCAATATGTAGGCATCCATCCATCCATCCATCCATCTTCTTCCGCTTATCCGGGGTCGGGTCGCGGGGGTAGCAGCCTAAGTAGGGAGGCCCAGACTTCCCTCTCCCCAGCCACTTGGAGCAGCTCCTCCGGGGGAATCCCAAGGCGTTCCCAGGCCAGCCGAGAAACATAGTCCCTCCAGCGCGTCCTGGGTCTTCCTCTGGGTCTCCTCCCGGTGGGACGTGCCCGGAACACCTCACCAGGGAGGCGTCCAGGAGGCATCCTAACCAGATGCCCGAGCCACCTCAACTGGCTCCTCTCGATGTGGAGAAGCAGCGGCTCTACTCCGAGTCCCTCCCGGATGACTGAGCTTCTCACCCTATCTCTAAGGGAGAGTCCAGCCACCCTGCGGAGAAAACTCATTTCAGCCGCTTGTATCCGAGATCTTGTTCTTTCGGTCATAACCCAAAGCTCATGACCATAGATGAGGGTGGGAACGTAGATCGATCGGTAAATTGAGAGCTTTGCCTTTTGACTCAGCTCTCTCTTCACCACGACAGACCGGTACAGCGCCCGCTTCACTGCGGACGCTGCACCTATCCGCCTATCGATCTCACGCTCCAGTTTTCCCTCATTCGTGAACAAGATCCCGAGATACTTAAACTCCTCCACTTGGGGCAGGACCTCCTCCCCGACCCGGAGAGGGCATGCTACCCTTTTCCGGCTGTTGTAGGCATTTGTTCTAAAATGTATCCAATTTAGCTCCTCTTGTGTGTCAGTTTTTTATTTCTTTATAAACACAAATAGTGCTGATCTGAAGTGTATTAAAGTTCAAATGTCTTTAAAACAGTTGAATTTACACAAACTTGGTGAGAAACTATTTAAATGGAATTAAAGTAAGGAACTCTAGATGAAATGTTGCTATTTTTTGGACACTGGTCCACGTGCGCGTGCACACACAAGTAAAGAGAGCGGCACACACACACTATAGTGCCCCCCCACACACACATTACAGATGCTTCTGACGCCCATGGTACTGAGTTGTCTTTTCTTTCAGGGATCTGTCTGAACAAATCAAAAAGGTCACCAAGGAGAGTCACGTCAGAGCAGAAAATACTAAAATGATGCTGAGCTTTCAGCGAGGACAAGTCACTCTTCCACAATATAAGGTAGGAACAACATGCACAGCAGATAATTTTACATTTAGATGGATTATCAGCTCCTTCCCTGACACCACCGCTGCCGGTTTCTGCTCTACAGCTCCTCCTGTGCTCCCTGTATGAGGTCTACCAGGCCTTGGAGGAAGCTCTGGACAGGAACTCCAACCATCCTGCTGTTGCCCCCATTTACTTCCCCACTGAACTGGCCAGGCTGAAGTCCATAGAGAAGGACCTGGAGTACTTCTATGGCCAGGACTGGAGACAAAGTATTGTGGTTCCTGCTGCCACTGAACGATACTGCCACAGACTCAGACAGGTATGTTTCATGTGCTAATGCACGAGCGCTGAAGTGCTTCTTATTATCCATCAGATTTTTCTGTTCACTATTACTCATACAAGAAATATGTTAAAAGTTGTGTCTTGATCAGAACAACAGGTAAATAATATGCTTTTTGTAATGCAGAGTAAAAAAAATTGTGTGAAAACTAGAATTTCTTTTTTCTTTTTTACTTGTCACATGATAAAACACTCATAAAGCATAAAACACTGCCGAAACATAAAAGCTGGCATGTGACCATCAGATCTTTCTGCTACATATAATTCAGGAACATTTCCAATACGATGTATGGTTTTCATACAGACAGTTTTTTTAGGCTTACTTTCTGCTCTGCATTTCTATCTGCCTTTTTATTACCTGAAGGGAATAATGTTTATGGCTGTGTTTGACATTAGCTTTTTTATAATATCTCATGAACTACTAGAGATAAAAAAAAGGCGTTCAATACAGAAACAACTGGACTTTATTTGTAACAGAAGACGTTTCGCTTCCCATCCGGGGAGCTTTCTCAATTCAAAGAGCAGAGTTTGGTAGTAATGCTACCAGGGCTGCACTATAAACTTGACCGCAGTTTAATGTAGCGCTATGGCTCTGCAGACATTGCATGTTGCTGTCTTGCGGTGTTTAGTGTAAAATACTTCCACACAGCGGACATGTTACAATAAAAAGTTGGCTAGCTGTTAGCTACAGTGCTACTCACTCAGTTTGCACACTGTAGCTGGCTGCAAACTATGAAATGGATTTCTTGAATGTGACGTGAGGCGGGTCTTTTTACTCTGGGTTCATGAGACACGACTCTGGATCGGATCGGCCCCACGCCTATTACCATTGCATTGTGGGGAATGTAGTTTTGGTGCGTGCAAAACACCAGCGGACGGCTGTGGCCAACGGGCCATTTCAATTAAGTATCATCCAAAGGGCCATGAATAATTAACTCGCGGGCCGGATTTTGCCCGCGGGCCGACACTTTGACATATGTACTTTAGTACAAAGAAATTTCCAGATGCCTTCAGGGTTCACAAAAAAAAAACCTCTGACAGATAATTGCGACAGGCTGACGGCAACTGATTACAACCACACATTCACGGAATGGTTAAATGATCATATTTTTGGCCTTTTTTGGGATTATTGATCGTACAGAGGGCAAAATTGTCGTACAAATACGATAATTATCGTACACCTGGCAACACTGCTCTGGGGTTTGTTTACACCACTCTACCTCGGGACTCTGGTCGAGGGGGAGGTCTCCCGATAATCTACCACAAGAAGTGGAGTGTAGCGCCTATAACTGTTCCTGTCTGTCAATAATTTGAAGCAACAGTATGTCAGCTCTCTGGACCAACTCCCACTATTATTGCCATCTTGTATCGACCCCCAAAACATAACAAAGATTTCATGACTGAACTTGCATCTCTCCACAATTTCACCAAATATAATACTTCTGGGGGATTTTAATATTTGTTTGGATAATGGTAATAATCCTCTTACCAAAGACTATATCCTAATTGGGCAGCTTTGGACTACATCAATATACTAACTTCCCCACACATATTAAAGGACATTCTGGATTTAATCTGCTACTCAGGTGTTGAACCTGTTGATTGTAAAGCCGTTTCCTTCCCTTTTTTGGATCACATGTTTTTATCATTTGGAGTTAATATTTCTCTTTCTAAATCTTTTTTCCCTTTATAGATGGCCTCCCTTCTCACCTTACAGCCATCCTCTCACACCGATATGAATTTTTAATTTTTTTTTAATTTTTAAAATTTTATTTTTTAAGAGAGAAAGGAAAGATAGAACGTAAGACAACAAAACACAACAATTATCCACAAAAAGAGCACAAGGCAAACACACCCAACCTCTGTCCGCAATCCTGCAAAGCACATGACAAAACACAGCAACAAAATACACATGCATAAAGACTAATAATATTCATGACCTTGCAGTAAATTTCAATAAATAAGCATACCCATACCTACAAATATATATACATTCATATCACATATCCATCTACATATCTGCATATGATATCTACATATGCATCCCTGCATCCATTTGTGTGGGGCTGTGAACATGCATAAGTGAACAAGGTTCCTCCAATAGAACATTCAGTAGCGACCGTGAAGCATCAGAGATCCCCCCCCAAGGCCCGAGGCAGACGAAGGGGTGATCAAAGCCCAAGACCCCAAGAAGGACCCCGAGCCCAGAGTCCCCAGGGACACCCAAACAGGATGAGCCACTCACCCTCTCCTCAGATCTGACCAAGGGGGAGAACCGGACGAGCCCCAGCGACTACCGTACACACAATGACCCACGGGAGGCCAACAACGACAAACCCACAGGCCCCCGCCGGAGCCCGCTGCAAGAGCCTAACCCTTAACTTTTCGTAAAAATAAGGACATTAACTTGGATAACTTCTCCTCTGGTGTCAGTAATCGTCCCAGTGTTGACCAGTCTTCTACCCCCAATAAATTGCTCTCACACTATAATAATGGGCGGCCGTGGTGTAGTGGTAATGGCAGTCGTCCCCCGATCGGAAGGTTGGAGGTTCGAATCCCAGTTCCTCACACCATGTGTCGTTGTGGCCCTGGGCAAGACACTTAACCCAGAGTTTCTCCCGGTAGGAATGGAAGGCGCCTTGCATGGCAGTCGCCGCTACCGGTGTATGAATGTGTGTATGAATGGGTGGATGGTTGGTATTGTAAATCGCTTTGGGGTCCCTCACAGGGGGCCTGGAAAGCGCTATATAAATAAGCTCCATTTACCATTTACCATTACCATTTACCATAAATACCTTCATGAACTTCTAAACAATCTTGCTCCACTTAAAACCAGATAATAATAATAATAATGAATTAAATTTACACCGCACTTTTCATTAATAAAAATCTCAAAGTGCTAGTTTGGATGATGATAATCAGATCGGTTTCATTCACTCATATTGCACCTACTTCCACCCTTAGACAGTTAAAAGCAAAAGGACATCAACTTGAAAGAACGTATAGGAAAACTGGTCTCACTGTGCACAGACATGTACCGTATTTTCTGGACTATGAGTAGCACCTTTTTTTTCATAGTTTGGCCAGTCCTACGATTTATAGTCTGAAGTGGCTTATTTACGCTTTTTTTCCCTATTCATGACGCAATTTTTGACAGATGCATTAAATGCTAATTCATACTGACATGAACCAAAGCGTAAACATTACCAATGTAGCCACAAGAGGACCCTCTAGGCTTTTGACAACTATAGAGAGTCAGAGAGTCTTTATTGTCATTTGCACCACATGTGGTACATGTGATGAAAACGATATTATGTACACAGGGTCCCAGTTACATCCAACAACATGCAAGAGAAAAGCAGTAATAACACCTAGGATTAACTAAGAAAAACATCAACTAGTAATACACTAAGCCCTAATGTAGTAGAATAACATCATTATAAACAGCAGCCCGTACATGAGTCTGTATGAGCAGATGGTCACAGATTCAACCTTTATTTAGTCAGGTAAATCTTTTGAACCTCATGGGCTCATTTACGAAAGCGACCTGCTAAAACTAAAGAACAATGAACAGCAGTGATAGAATTTCATTAAACAATAAACAAACAAACAATAAACAATAGAAAACAAAAAGAGAGAAAAAAAAAGTTTTTTTTTTTGGAAAAAAATGAACACAGCAACAAGAAACCAGATCAGCATCAGCATGATGTTATATTTTGCAGTGTTTATTCATATTGTTTATTTATTCTATATGTTGTTTCTCTACCGTTACACCCACCCACTAAACATTCATTAGAGACAATTGAGAAAAAAATTAAAACTGAGAAAATCTAACACAAGTAAAATGCCCAAAAAGGGATGTAGAATGAAACTGGTGAATTTATCGGTAACTTGCTTGTTGGACTCGTTGGCTTGCTATGTTAATTAAGTCTGTTTAGGATCCCAGTTATGTTCTGTGTGTTATTGTTATTTCAGATTAATTGTCTGTTCTTGCATTTTGTGAAATACACTTCTAAACAAATGCGACTTATACTCCAAAGCAACTTATATACTGTTTTTTCCTCTTTGAGTCATTTTTTAACTGATGTGACCTATACTCTGAAGCAACTTATAGTCCAGAAAATACAGTATTCAAATCACATTCTTCACTACAAAGATTCCATTTCTACAGCTAAATCCATTTGTTATTCCAATTTAATCCGTTCAAATGAGGGTAATTCCAAAGCCCTCTTCGCCCTACTTGCAAATACTGTATTACAAAACCACCTGATTCACTTCCTCCTCATTTGAATTCCTCTGATTTTTGTAACACTTTGGTATCATTTTTTTTCTTCAAAAATAGCACAGATCCACCAACAATTGCTACCCACTGCAGCTTTAAAGGTTCAGTATGTCGCTTTTTTTATAAACATATTTCTTCTCCCAGTAACTTTTTTTTGACAGAGTGATGTTAGACAGCTAATCTTTGAGAAATACTATATTCCTCTGGCGTCTCCCGGTGGTTAAAATAGCATTTATAAAAACCAGAGCGGCCCGAGTTTGACCAGCCAATAAAAACAGAGTTATTTTCATGAACGAGCTTCCCCCGCCCTTCCCCCGCCTCTCCCAGCTGCAGCGCGCAGCAGCCGGGCACGCTCCCGTCTCAAACAGTAGCTGTTTCAAGATGGCGGAGGTGGCGAGAGCTTCGAGTGCTCAGGATTGCCAAGCGATGCAGAGTTAGCAACTTTCCTGCTTGAAAAGTAAGTGTCTTTGCTTGAATCATGTGATAGCGCAAATGCCATGATATTATCTACAACAGGCTAAAACCGTTTTCCGGCCTACAGCTGACGTGATGCTAATGGTAGCAGCTAACTCATTCAACCTCAGTATTGTTTCGATACGTACATTTAGTTATCCTAACTTATTGTATTGTGGATCAGCAAGCAGATATGATGAAAGTACTGTAACTGCGCTGTCTGTGTAAGAGAGGCATGATCACAACAACTAGCAATTAGCATATTGTCTGCAGATCATTTGGTGTTCAAAATCGAAAAGTCTGTTAGTTCTACTACACAATAAATGTTGTTGATGCATACATGTCAACCTCTTTGGACGTTTACCTGTATAAAGGGCCTCAAAAATCATTAATTTTTGGAATAAAATCTGTAAAACTTGCGGTGGGGTGGACGAGTTTGTCTGCTGCGGACATGAGCATGCAGTGAAGCAGGATGAAAGGAGAGCGTAAAAAGTTCAAATTTTACTTCTAGCAGCAGAACAGGATGGAAGATGGCTGTTTGATGCTATTTTTTAAATCATCCTACATGCTTTGATATGTTAGATAAATTTGTCATTGTGTGATAAATGTGTTGAAAAGAATATCTGATTATTGTTTGAACTACATTATATGTTTTTATGCAGAGATGATGACTTTGGGGAAGGTCTGAGAAGTAGTGAATTTGGGGAGACTCCCATTCAGGTTTTGGAAACAAGGTAAGTAAGGGGAAACTGTATTTATGTCAAGATTATTTTATGGTTTGCACTGCAACTAATATAACTGTGATCATAATATTATTACACAATTTTAAAATGTAGATGGTAAGGTTGTATGTCTAATATTGTTTATGAAATGTATTTCCACCAGATATTACGGTAGGCAGAAACAAAAACCAAAGTTTAATAGTTGTTTTTATATAATCCATCCATCCATCCATTTTCTTCCTCTTATCCGGGGTCGGGTCGCGGGGGTAGCAGCCTAAGTAGGGAGGCCCAGACTTCCCTCTCCCCAGCCACTTGGAGCAGCTCCTCTGGGGGAATCCCAAGGCGTTCCCAGGCCAGCCGAGAAACATAGTCCCTCCAGCGTGTCCTGGGTCTTCCTCTGGGTCTCCTCCCGGTGGGACATGCCCGGAACACCTCACCAGGGAGGCGTCCAGGAGGCATTCTAACCAGATGCCCGAGCCACCTCAACTGGAGAAGCAGCAGCTCTACTCTGAGTCCCTCGTGGATGACTGAGCTTCTCACCCTATCTCTAAGGGAGAGTCCAGACACCCTGCGGAGAAAACTCATTTCAGACACTTGTATCCGTGTTCTCGTTCTTTCGGTCACAACCCAAAGCTCATGACCATAGATGAGGGTGGGAACGTAGATCGATCGGTAAATTGAGAGCTTTGCCTTTCGACTCAGCTCTCTCTTCACCACGACAGACCGGTACAGCGCCCGCTTCACTGCGGATGCTGCACCTATCCGCCTATCAATCTCACGCTCCAGTTTTTATATAATGTATTTGTTCATTGTTATGGCTTTTCTGTGCTGCAATTTTAGTGGTCATAAAATTAGAATAATACAGACGCACAATATTGACAATAAATAACTTTGAAGCTTATTTTTTTATTATTTTATTTTTCTAACCGCGTCACAGAAAAAGTACAACTTTATAAATTTAAGAATTTTTAAAAAGATGACTTAATTAAAATTCTGTGTTCATGTATAACATACACTTCACATGCACTGAACGTACGTATTTTAGTGCGTGTTAAAAATATGATTTTGTCTATACTTTCGAGTTAGTCTCATTAACTTTTATTGAGAGAATTTATTGAACTGGTACCCAAGTACATGTTTTTTTCTGTCCTGATCAAAATTGAATATTGTTTTTTAATAAAATAATGTAATGTGTTGCCTCAGTAACAATGTTAGTTTGTTTTTTACGTTTATATTTTTTTGATGTCCTCAGCCATTTCAGACCTGCTTCACCAGCAACCATCCCTCCTTTACCTGGACAACCTTCATGGTGCATCTGCCGTAGATGCAGAGAAATGCCGACCGTGGTAGAGAGGAAGTGCTGCAACCAACAGCCGCATCTGGGGCCAGGCACAGCTACCACTGAGTACAAACTCATCTCAGTGGGTTGCACCTGCGTGAGACCGAAGGTGATCAACCAGCACTGAGGACTGACCCATGGAGACCAGATGAAGACCATCTCCACACGGGGTGTCCTCCAAAGATCTGTGGCAGGGTGTGGCCTTGGGGCAATTTCAATCCCCAAAATCCTCAATTAAAAGAAAATAACTTTTAAACGAGTTGATGAAGTTTATAAATGAACCTTAAAAAATTTATATATATATATATATTGTATATATACAGTAGTTATAAAAATAGTTATTTATTTATATAGATACCTATATTTATAACTATATATATATATAGTTATAAATATAGTTGTTTATTTATATAAATAACTATATATATACAGTACATATATATATATACAGTACCTGTATATATATTTATATATACTGTATATAGTTATAAATGAGGCTCGCAAGGCTCGCAGTATTGGAGCAGGGTTCAAACTGTTTTACCATGGTGTGGATAGAAAGAGAAATGGAGTAGGGGTGGTCCT
>JBBPBX010004489.1:19060-34409 GCA_038048925.1 Garcialebias charrua | reverse complement strand
TACTTTATATATATATACTGTATATATATATAAATACTGTATATATATATAAACTATATATATATATATAATGTATATATACTGTGTATATATATACTGTATATACAGTATATATATACTATATATATAGATAGTATATATATACTGTATATACAGTATATATATACTATATATATAGATAGATAGTGACAGAGAAGAAATATGTTTATAAAAAAAGCTACATACCCCAGCTTTAATAAACTAAATCAATAAAAAAACAAAGATTTTGTTGCTGTGTTCTTTCAAATAGAAACTGATTTCACTGCATGTTCATGAAGAATCATCAATTTATTGTTTGCATGAAAACATGGTGACTATGAGAACTGTTTGTTTTCATCATCTCCCCCTGTGAGCATCAAATCTCATTATGTAACAAAACCAGAATCTGAACAAGTCCAGGTGGAGTGCATCAACCCAGGTTTGACTTCTCAGGAGCGGAGTGTCTCCAGCACGCAGCAAGCTTCCTCTTCTTCGGACCGTAGGTCCCTCTGGGTGTAAATTCCTCGTCTGAAGACCATCGACAATGTTTCAAAACTCTAGATGCGTAACACAGATAAAATGTCACACACTGCAGCAAAGTAATATAACATAACTTATTGAAAGGGTTATACATAATTTACGATACTTTATTACAAATACGCAAAGATTTGAGAAGGAAATAGTCCATCCTCTTACCGGTGACTGCGCCGACGCCATTACAACTGTTTACATGCATGCGCGTTCACGAGAGGCCAAGCTGTGGAGGAGGAGCTAAGGAGGCGGAGTTGCAGGTCACCCAGAGTGCAAGGGGGAGGAGGGAGAAAGGTCTCTGTTCAAAATTTTCCTAAGTGCCAGCGTGTTCCAGATATCGCAGACTGTGCCTTTAACATAATCTGTTCCAGTTTCAGTTGTGCCTACTAATTTACTTTCTGTATTTACTCTCCCCTCAATCAATGACATCTCCAAATTAATTCAAAAATCAAAATCTTCAACCTGTCAATTAGATCCCCTTCCAACTGTTCTTGTTAAAGCTACCCTTCCCTCTCTGTCCCCTTTCATCACAGATATTATACATTCTTCCCTCACCACTGGTGTTGTTCTCCTTGCTCTCAAAACAGCTACTGTAACTCCAATACTAAAAAAACCCTGATTTAGATCCCAATAATCTATAATGTTCACCCTATTTCAAATTTTCCATTCATCTCCAAAATTCTTGAAAAAACAGTAGCTGCTCAACTTCATACTCATCTGTCTTGCAATAATTTAAATGAACAATTTAAATCTGGTTTCCGTTCGCTCCACAGTACTGAAACAACACTCATTAAAATCACCAATGACCTTCTCCTTGCTGCTGACTCTGGTTTATTATCCATACTCCATCAACACGCATGCGGTGGGCTACATTATGGACTCATGGGGCGACTGGAAGTTAATGTGTCTGACCGTTCTTTCTGTCGAAGACATGGAAGATTTGTGGATTATTGGAATATTGGTGGCAGTTGCTCTGCTTTTTGGCGTTGGCTGAGGTTTCTGCTACTGGAAGCTGAGGGAGACTGCCGCGGCGATCAACGCGCTGGCGAAAACTTCTTGCTCAACAAGATTCTTTGATCCGGGCTATGACCTCAACGACCCAGCTGTTGTACGAGCTGAATCGCACGATGGGAGCAGTGGTGGACAGCCGCGGACCTGCAGTGCGTTTTGGGACTCGTTTACAGCCGACCGGGCTTCATCAGGGCACAGATGGGGATTTGTAGCTCGGAACCTCACATGATTCGGCGATTTGGACCTAGACAGCACCTGGACTTCAAGGCTGCAGTCAAAGTACACTGTAGCCTGGCCTGAAAATAAATAAAGCAACTAATCTAATCGGGACTCAGAGCAACCTTGAAAAGAGGCTGACTGTAAACTTCTCCTGGAGTCGAAAGCTGTTGAAAACTGTCGCTGCCCCCCCTCCCCCCAGAGGTCTCTGTGTGCATTCAGATGGAGCCGAGCTGAGGCCATCTGCAGACTGTGCTTATCTGAAATGATTACTCACGGACTATCTCCCTGCTTGCCATCAAATGCAACATGTCTTTGTCTTTATCCGTGCTGAAGCTGGTAGAGTTTTTTCGACTTTATCATAGAGTGTCCTAAGACAAAATGTGATAGATTCTTTTTTGAATACCAATGATTATCCGACTGTATGTTCCTTTTTCCATATCTGATTGTTGGCGGCGCGGTTTTATACGGCTGCGGCTTCCGTGCGTACGTCCCTCTTCGGATGGTGCGTGCACCAATTGCAAAACTTTGTACCTTGGAGCAAATATGCCAATAAAGATATATTCTATTCTATTCTCTAAATGGCCATGCCCCTCCATACCTGTCAGAGCTGCTGCATTACTACACACCCTCTCGTTCGCTCAGGTCAGCTGACCAGTTGCTTCTGAGGGTACCGAGGACAAAGCGCAAGCTTAGAGGGGACCGTGCTTTCTCTGTGGTAGCTCCTAAGCTCTGGAATGACCTCCCATTAGACATAAGACAGGCCTCTTCACTTGCTGTTTTTAAGTCTCTTCTTAAAACCCATCTTTTTTCTTTGGCTTTTGGTACAATCTGAGATGTTTTAACTTTGTTTTATTGTATTCATAATTTATTATTTTAGTACTGTTTTTAGTCCCTTCAATTTTATGATTGTACTGTATTATATTTTGTGATTGTGTGTACAACACTTTGGTCCTGTTGGGTGCATGAAATGCTCTATAAATAAAGTTGGTATGGTATGGTATTCTATTCTATTCATACTCCTTCTGCTTGATCTGACTGCAGCCTTTGACACCATTTCACACAACATTCTTCTGGACAGACTTTCCTCTCTTGGCATTATAAATACACCTCTCAACTAGTTCCATTCTTACCTTTCAGGCCGCACTCAGTTTGTTCAGTTAGAATCATCCCCGTCTCATACTGTTTCTGTTACCTCAGGTGTTCCACGGGGCTCAGTCCTGGGACCCTTGTTTATCATTTACCTTCTCCCCCTTGGTTTCATTTTTCGCAAACATCATATTCAGTTTCACTGCTATGCGGATAGCACCCAACTCTATCTCTCAACCAAACCTAATTCTACACTTCCACCTTCGTCCCTCACTGATTGTCTTCTTGAAATAAAACACTAGTTCACTTTAAACTTTCTTAAACTAAATAGCAATAAAACAGAACTTCTTTTAATTGGCACTAAATCAATACTAAACAAACTTCATAGCTTCTCCATTCTGGTTGATAACTCTTCCGTCTTTCCCTCTTATCAGTCTGGGTGTCATCCTTGATAGCACCCTTTCCTTCTCCTCCCATGTCAATAATATCACTCGGTCAGCCTACTTTCTTCTTGGAAATATTAATTGTCTCTGTCCTTCCCTCACTCCTCACCCCACTGCTGTTCAGGTCCACAGTCTGTTCACCTCTCGTTTAGAATATTGTAATTCTCTTATTTTTGACCTACCTCAGAAAACCCTCCATAAATTACAACTGGTTCAAAATTCAGCTGCTCGTATCATTACACGGACCCCCTCAATCCATCACATCACACCTGTTTTACAACAGCTTCATTGGCTTCCCATCCCATATCGCATCAATTACAAAATACTCCTTACATTCAAAGCTGAACATCTCTCCTCCATACCTTTCGGACCTTGTTCACATTGCTACATGTGCTCGTACCCTCATATCCTCTTGTTCTATTCAGTTCATTGTTCCCCTTGCCTGTCTTGTTACTATGGAGAGCAGAGCATTCAGCTGCTCTGCTCCGCAGCTCTGGAACTCACCTCCACCTGATATTCACAACATACTGTAGACTCATTGCCACATTTCAAAGGCAAACTCAAAACTCATCTGTTTAAAGTGGCCTATGCACTGTGGTTGCAACTGCGTTGTCTTATTTTAATTATATTTTACTTATTTTTCTGTGTGTATAACATGTGTTTTATGATTGACAATGTAAGGTTACCTTAAGTGCCAAGAAAGGTGCCTACAAATAAACTCTATTAGTATTAGTATTATTCACACACATGTACCGGTACTCTGTCTTACTACAGCTGACTTTCATTCCTCTTCTTTCAAGTGCATACCTCCACCTCTCCAAGTTCTCTTCCACCTGTTCCTTGTTCTCACCACGGATCACAATATCATCTGCAAACATCATAGTCCATGGGGATTCCTGCCTGACCTCATCTGTTAGTCGGACCATCACCAGAGCAAACATGAAGGGGCTCAGAGCCGATCCTTGATGCAATCCCACCTCCACATTGAAACTATCTGTCACTCCTACAGCACATCTCACCACTGTCCTCATACATGTCCTGTACCAGTCTAACATACTTTTCTGCCACTCCAGATTTCCTCATGCAATAGCACACCTCCTCTCTTGGCACTCTGTCATATGCTTTTTCTAACTCCACAGACACAATGAAGTTATTTCTGAACCTCTCTGTACTTCTCCATCAACATCCTCAAAGCAAAGATGGCATCTGTTGTGCTCTTTCTTGGCATGAAACCATACTGCTGCTCACAGATAGTCACCTCGTGTCTAAGTCTTGCTTCCACAACTCTCTCCCAGATCTTCATTGTGGGACTCATCAACTCAATTCCCCTGTAGTTGCTACAACTCTTTACATCACCCTTGTTCTTAAAAATGTTCACCAGCACACTTCTCCATTCTTCAGGCATTTTCTCATCCTCAAATATGCCATTGAATATTTGAGTCAAAAATCTTCCTGCCAAGACATTTCCAAACATCCACTGGTATGTCATCAGATCCTATTGCCTTCCCCTTCTTCATTCTTTTCAGAGCTTTCTGGACTTCACCCTCACTAATCTATCCCACTTCCTGGTCCACAGTTTCTATGACATCTACTCTTCTTTCTCTTTCATTCTCTTCATTCATTAGCTCCTCAAAGTACTCCTTCCACCTTCCCAGCACACTCTCATCACTTGTTAAAACATTTCCATTCCCATCTTTAAGAAGCCTAACCTGTTGCACATCCTTTCCAGCCTGATCCCCCTGTCTTGCCAATTGATACAAGTCCTTCTCTCCCTCTTTAGTGTCCAGTCTCCCATACAACTCATTGTATGCCCTCTGCTTTGCCTTAGCTACTTCCCTCTTTGCTCTATGTCCCATCTCCTTATATTCCTGTCTCCTCTCTTCAGTCCTCTCACTGTCATATTTCTTCTTGGCTAATCTCTTTCTTTGAATGGCGTCCTGCACTTCACTATTCCACCACCAGGTTTCCTTATCATCTATTCTCTGTCCAGATGACACACCAAGTACCTTCCTACCTGTCTCTCTAATTACTGTTGCTGTAGTAGCCCAGTCACTTGGAAGCTCTTTCTTACCACCCAGAGCCTTTAACAGCTCGTCTCTGAATTTCTCACAACATTCTTCCTTCTTTAGCTTCCACCATTTGGTCTTCTTCTCTGATTTTACTCTTTTTCTCTTCTTCACAACAACAGTCATTCTACACACAACCATCCGATGCTGTCTGGCCACGCTCTCCCCTGCCACAACCTTACAGTCTCCAATCTCCCTCAGGTTTCCTCTTCTACACAGAATGTAGTCGACCTGTGTACTCCTTCCTCCACTCTTATAGGTCACTCTATGTTCCTCCCGCTTTTGGAAATAAGTATTGACTATAGCCATTTCCATTCTCTTGGCAAAATCCACTACCATCTGTCCTTCCTGGTTTCTTTCCTTGACACCAAACCTACCCATCACTTCCTCATCCCCTCCGTTTCCTTCTCCAACACTTGGTCTCTTGGACACATAAAACATCTACCTTCCTTCTCTGCATCATGCCAGCCAGCTCTCTACCTTCGCCTGTCATTTTCTCTACATTTAGAGTTGCAACCCTCAGTCCTACATTCTTCACTTTCCTCTTCTCCCTCTGTCTCCTGACACGTTTCCCTCCTCGTGATCTTCGACTAACAGTAGCAAAATTTCCGCAGGCACCCTTTTTGACTGGTGGCGGCCGTTAACACAATCACTGTAAATTAGTCAATTCCTACATTAATTTAGATTAATTTTGTGGTGGATATAGCTGAGTCATTCACAAGACATAGTCCGAGTGCTGAACGTTGCATGAAAGACCGGTGTGTGATGTCATGGTGACGTTAATGGGCTACTAGATGCAGCTTTAACTTTTTTGTTTTTGGTTCTCTTCATAGTTGTATAGTTTTTACTTTTTGGTTTTGTAGAACATTGGTGGATGTTAAACGTTGGGCAGCAGCTTAATTTGGAAGAAACTAATTGTTTATCCTCTGTGTCGTTTTCAGATTGGCAAAGAAAACCCAGAGTTTTTACTCGCCCATGCTTACACCAGATACCTCGGCGACCTGTCTGGAGGCCAGGTCCTTGGTCGAATCGCCCAGAAGTCCATGGGACTGAAAAGCAGTGAGGGTCTGAACTTCTTCACCTTCCCTGGAGTTTCTAGTCCCAATCTTTTCAAACAGCTCTACCGCAGTCGGATGAACAGCGTGGAACTGACAGAGGAGGAGATGAACGGCGTGCTGGAGGAGGCTGTCAGGGCCTTCGAGTTGAACATCCAGGTGAGGTGATGGTGGTGGTGGGGGGGGTCGTGGACCCCTTTAAAAGGCAGCCGAAGTCACCTTGCTCCGATGGACATGCAGCTGATGAGCCTTCTGTTTTCTAGGTGTTTGAGGACTTACAGAAGATGCTGAGCGTTCCTGTAAATATGCAGCAGGATCCTTCACTAAACTCCAAATCACTTCAAGATGGAGCACTCCAAATCCCAGGAAGCATTTCTCCTCTGCTCAGGGTGGCTCTGGGAGTCTTTGTTGCCGTGGTTACCGTCACCATGGGAATCTACGCACTGTAGAAACTAACTGAATGCACTTTAATGTACTTTTGATTCTATCACTTCAAAAGCTGATGAATATACAAAATTCTTATGTAATTTTTGTGCAACTTAAACCTTAGCATGTTTACATCGTTTGATGACTTAAAATTATAGTTTCCTGATCACACTGATAAGCAGAGGGTAAACAATGTGCAATATTTGAAGCAATGTAAATATGTTGTCTTAAATAAAATATTTTATTAAAAAAAACTTTTTCCGAAATGAAATTTGTGTTTTTGGTTAGCTTTACCCACAAATTAGGATCCTGGCTTGTAAAAAAAAAAGCCTCAAAGTATCACGCAGAAACAAACATTTGGTATTAACTTTTATTGTGGTTTCAGGACTTTCCTAAACTATTTGCAGTTTTTGTCAAACAAGATAAATTAAAAGACATCCTGACAGATACCAGACGCCAGATCTACTCAGGTCTAGCTCATAGCAACACATTTGCACTGGTATCTGTCTCCCCCTGGAGGAAAAGTAAAAGAAGTAACAAAATGATTGTACTTCACAGGAACACCATTCCTTTTAAAACGGCACAGCACAGTAAATCAGAAATGTCTTTGTCTGTACAACTCTTTTCTAATGGCTGAAACGGTGCTTTACATTCAAACACGTTCCTTTCCCCTGGTTTAGTTTCTTTTTCTTTTTTCATTTGTTTGATATAAATTCAAGTGTCAGAGAATTGTGTGCTACCTTAACTTTAGAGACGCTTTATTTATTGACAGTCTGGCCAACTTAGTGTCCATCTAAGAAAGATGATTCCTGATGCCCTAATGTTTGCGTCTCTAACAACAATCTCCTGAAACGCACAACTATAAGCACAAACGTTGATTTTATCTGCAAGCTACAGAGAGACGAGGAGTATCTCAAGGTGCATAAGAGGGATTGCACAGCATATTGTGTGGTCGTAATCACTACCGACAAACTGAAAATGACACTAAAGTACTACATTTTGTAAAACATAAGGAGAACAAACCCAAGGCGAAGTAATCTAGATAGTAAAGAGTCCAAAACCAAAATGTTGTCAAATAAAACAAATTCAATTGTCAAAATGTTATCAAAGTCTTTTCTCAAGGGTAACCTTTCAGCTAATTGTTAAGGAAATCACCTGATTATTTATGTTTTTCTTGTTGGTATTTTGAGGGTTGTATTTGAATAGACTCCTTTACAGAACCAAACATTTTCACTGGCTGCTCCAACAAACGACAATCGTCACCAAACAAAGACAAACTCGCTCCGTTAGTGGAGCATATTGCACATTATGACAGGGGAAACAAATTCCACTTATTTCAGCTTAAAATGATGAGGAAACAATCATGCAATATTTTCTTCATCTGATTTATTTTGTACATTTGTTTCCTCTGTAAAAGATTTCCACATCAGGCAGATGCGCCACAGTAGAAGTTTCTGAGCATCCCCAAACACATTACAAGTTATCTGCTTCACACCGCCACACCTTTGCTACATGTTTGAATTGTTAGTGAAGTTTTGGCTAAGGAAAAAACAAGGCACATTTACTTCCAGGCAGGAGCAACCACCAAAGACTGCTCAGTTGGTTTCATAAGAAGACAGCAGGGCTGCAAATACAGACTCCATGCAGGAGGGGCAGGTGAAGGCGCGCATCAGCCAGGCATCAATGCAGTCCACGTGGTAGATGTGAAGGCAAGGCAAGGCAAGAACTGAATGGGATTGCAATACTCAAAATCCATCATGCAGATCACACACCTACAACAAACAATTTTTCTGTTTGTAAATAAAAAACTTTGCAAAGTTATTTTAAGACCTTTAAAATGCACAAAGTATCAACTATTAGAAACTTATTTTTAGAATGTACTAAAGAGATCAACAAATTAAGCCTAAAAAACACAAGTTCTGCCATTATGTCCCCATTTAAAACTCACTCTTTTACTTTCTTGTCAATCCAGCCCGAGCTCGGGTTGAACACACCCCTGGGAAGATGATGGATGAGCCCGATGCGCTGAGCGATGCAAATCTGATCCTTCTCAGGCAGCTGACTGGCCAGACGGCTCTCGCCTGGTGCGGGATGGAAGACGGGCACTGGTTGGGCTTGCTCCTTGAAAAGAAGCATCACAAAACAATCTGGGTCATGTCACACAGCAGGGTCCATATTTTTAAAAGACCAGACCACATGCTCCCATACTGAATTGGTTCAGCTCAAATCAAACATTTGTTTAAATCTATAGCAATGGTCAATATTTTTGTTCCCTCAATGGTTTGTACACTTTGTAGTCTAAGGTCCCCTGATTGATGAGCTCACTAGCTCTTCACAACACTCATGGTCCATCAAGAGCAAAGGAAAAGTTAGCTAAAATTGTTTGTAGTTTGTTAAAGGTCTTGCTAAGAAACATAAATCCAATTTTTTATTAAATGGTTATATATATTTTTTTTGTTTGTCCTTTATTTATACACTGACCTTGAGAGGCTGGCCCTTCCTGACAGTGGACATTCATGGTGAGACGTATTATGTCACTTCCTGTTTCTCTGTTGGTAGCTCGAGTCATTTGTTTGCGCGAGTCGTCTTTTGTTTTCTGGATTTATCCCTCTTTTGCACAGTTTTTTTTATTCTAGTTCACAAACACCTTCAGTACAGTTGTTTTTCTACTGTTGCATAGTGCTTGAAATACCTTTCATCTTTCAACACTTTTTAGTTTTTTATTGGTGTTTTGGGATCTGATAGCTCTTGCTAGTGTTAGCTTAGCATGGGTTCTGCTTCTCTCCCGGTTGTCACTTGATCCGTGTGTCAGGTGTTTAGCAACTTTTCTACTAACCCTCTCCTCCTTTAGTGGTAATGATACATGTAACAGATGTAGTCTCATGGTATCTTTGGAGGAGAGGCTGTCTGAACTGGAAGCTCAGCTCCGTGCTGTAGAAAACCCAGTAGCTAGCCAGGTCCCCTTACACAGCGCGGAACCACAGTGACTAACTCCCGTTACCAGTCCTCCAACAAATCCCGAGCAACCGGGACCCCAGGCAGGCTAGGTAACGGTCCAGAGAAAGCGTAGTGCTAAGGCTAAGCCCCCCAGTTCACCACCAACCCGTTCACGTTTCTAATAGATTTTCCTCACTCAGTGAGTGACACACCCACTAAGAAGCAGAACCTGGTTATTGGCAGTTCCATAGTACGAAACATGGCTTTAATAATAATAATAATAATAATAAACTTTATTTGTATAGCACCTTCCTACAATGCCTTGCATTGACCAAGGTGCTTAACAGGACAGAAAATATAAAACAAACCAGTACAATAAATCAGTGAAAATAGAATAAAAGTAACAGCAATAAAAGGAGGCAATGGAAATAAAAAAGCTACATACTAAAATACCAAAGTAATAAAAGTTACACACTGAAAGCTTTTTTGAACAAGTGGGTCTTCAGTCTGGTTTTGAACAGAGTCAGATCAGAGGTGGCACGCAGCTCAAGGGGGAGGCTGTTCCAGGCTTTTGGGCCGGCAACAGAAAAGGACCGGTCTCCCCATTGTTTGTACCTTGAGCGAGGCACCTCCAGCAGGTGTTGACTGGCAGATCGTAAAGCTCTGCTGGGCTGATGGACTTTCAAAAGTTCTGAGATACAGAGAGGTGCAAGTCCATTCAGAGCTTTGAAAACAAACAGCAGCAGCTTGAACTGTATCCTGAACTGAACCGGCTTTAGGAATTAGGGACTCCAGCAACCATAGTTAAATGTATTACAGGCACCAGAGTGGGTGACACAGAATCTTCACTGAAACTGCTGACTAGGGTTGCAGAAAAAAAAAAAAGTTTTTTAAAATAATCTATATTCTTAGTCTTGATGATTCTGAATGGATTCTAAAGGCCCATAAATCCATTTTAA
Source organism: Garcialebias charrua (assembly GCA_038048925.1). Classification (NCBI taxonomy): domain Eukaryota; kingdom Metazoa; phylum Chordata; class Actinopteri; order Cyprinodontiformes; family Rivulidae; genus Garcialebias; species Garcialebias charrua. The sequence goes on along the minus strand of JBBPBX010004489.1, from coordinate 23,658 downwards.
AATGTGTAAGTTGTTTTTTTCCACCCCTGCTCCTACTCCCAAAAAAACTGCATATCGCATTGCGTGTCCACTCGACCACCGTAGAATTTGGTCGTGTAGGCCACCGTACAGCAAGCTAGTTATCCAGCTCTCTTTATCTCTTTACCTTTTATAAAACCAGAGGAGACAGAGCTTCACTGAAACTGGTTCAGGTCCAGGGTTCAGTTTTGGGCCCACTCTTATTTTTACTGTACATTCGTCCATTGAGTTTTATTTTCAGTCGCTACAGTAACGTCTCATACCATGTCTATGCAGACGATATTCAAATCTACTGTTCTTTTCAATTGTCTGAATTTTACAAATAGGCCGAACTCAGTAACTGCCTATCTGACATTACAATTTGGCTTAATGACAACCACTTGCAGTTAAATGCTGCTAAGACTGAAACACTTATCGTTACTCCAGATGATAAAATCATGGAAATAAAGAAGCATCTTGGGTTCTTAAATCCTTCGAACAAAAACAACCTTAGATATCTGGGTGTTCTCTTTGACAGCTCTCTGTCAATGGACAGTCATTGTAAACTGTTAGTTCACAACTGTTTTTATCATTTAAGGAACATTTCAAAGTTGCGAGCTATTTTATCTAAGACAGAATTAGAAATGGTTGTCCATGCTTTTATTTCTTCTCGGTTGGATTATTGTAACAGCCTTTTAGTAGGGATAAGTAAATCCACCATGGCTTCTCTTCAGTCTGTTCAAAACGCTGGAGCCAGACTTTTGACTGGAACCCGCAGAACAGATCATATAACTCCTGTTCTGTACTCTCTCCACTGGCTTCCGATATATTTTAGGGTTCATTTAAAAATTTTGGTTTTAACTTTTAAAGCACTCCATGGTGAGACTCCCAAATATGTTTTCAACCTTTTGAAGCCTCTTTGTCAGTCTAGAACTCTGAGGTCTTCTAATCAGCTACTGCTGTCGGTCCCTAGAACTCATTTTAAAACCTGTGGTGATAGAGCATTTCAGGTGGTGGCACCGAGGCTCTGGAACGCTCTCCCTCTAACAATGCGCGGCTCCGAGTCGATTTATGCATTTAAGAGAAGTCTTAAGACTTATCTTTTCAAACAGGCTTATGGTTAATTGTACTTATTGATTTTAGAGTTTATCATGTGTAACCTTTTTGTATAGCATGGTTTAAGAGTGTATAATTTTAGTATAATTTTAGTATGATTTTATTATGTGTATTTCTTTTGTAAAGCACTTTGTGATTTTATATCTGTGAAAGGTGCTATATAAATAAAGTTTACTTACTTACTTACTTACTTACTTACTTACTTACTTACTTACTTACTTACTTACTTACTTACTTACTTACTTACTTACTTTTCAGCTCTGGCTCCTAAATTGTGGAACGAGCTGCCACTGAAGGTCAGGCAGGCCCCATCAATCTCTGTTTTTAAAACTCGTTTAGAAACATATGTTTTCATTGGCTTTTAAACCAGAGTGAGTTCACATCTCTGTTTTAATATTGTATTATTTTACTTGTGATGTTCTGATTACCGGTATTTATATGATTGTTTTTATTGTTTTGTGCTTTTTTTTGTTTTTGTACAGCACTTCGGTGATGATGTATTTTTAAGTGCTTTATGAATAAACTGGTATGTTATGGTATCTGAATGGAGCCTGCTAGTGTGTAGCCGGAGGACAGTGCGATTCAACCCGTTCCTACGTTGTTAAATCATTTCAGATTCTACAATGATCTGGGAGAAAACGGAGCTTAACAAGAGAATGGTTGTTTGCAAGAAGTGTCATATAAAATTGTGGTAAAGTATCTTAGAAATGCAACAAAATATGTGGATGGTAAAAAAAGGGACGGGGCCGATCCGGTATCGGCCTCCAATACCAGCATAATTTACGTATCGGATTTTTGATCCAACCTGCCGATATTTTTTGATCCATGATGCACGTTGGCTTCAAGCTATGGAATGATTTCCTGAACGGAGGCGTGAGTAACAAGACCCGCCACAAATTCAGGAAATCCATGTCATAGTTTGCAGCCAGCTACAGTGTGAGGACTGAGTGAGTACTCAGTTGGGCTTGTTTTCAAAGAGCAGGTCGTTTGTTTTGGGATTGTTTTCATGGAGTTGGTCGCTTGTTTCTGTTGCGAGATCTGGCAACACTGGTGAGTAGCATCTTAGCTAGCAGCTAGCCGACTTTTCATTGTAACATGTCCGCTATGTGGAAGTATTTTACACTAAACACCACAAGACAGCAAACGTTCAATGTCTGCAGAGCTATCTTCTTCTTCTTTCGGCTTTTCCCTTTTCAGGGGTCGCCACAGCGAGTCATCCTCCTCCACCTCACTCTCTCCTCTGCATCCTCTGTCCTCACTCCAACTACCTTCATGTCCTCTCTAACTGCATCCATATATCTCCTCTTTGTCTTTTTCCTGGCAGCTGCATTTCTAACATCCTTCTACCAATATACCCACTGTCCCTCCTCTGGACATGTCCAAACCATCTCAGTCTGGCCTCCCTAACTTTATCTCCCAGTTGTTCAACATGTGCTGTACCTCTGATGATCTCATTCCTGATCTTATCCATCCTTGTCACTCCTAAGGAGAACCTCAGCATCTTCATTTCTGCCACTTCCAGTTCTGTCTCCTGTCTTTTTGTCCATGTCTCTGTCTCCAGACCATACAACATAGCTGGTCTCACCACTGTCTTGTAAACTTTTCCTTTGACCTTTGCTGACACCTTTTTGTCACAAATCACTCCTGAAACTTTTCTCCATCACTCCATCCTGCCTGGACTCTCTTCTTCACCTCTTTACCACATTCCCCATTTTCCTGGACAGTGGACCCCAAGTACTTGAAGTCCTGCACCTTTGTGACCTCTGCTCCTTGTAGCCTCACTGTTCCACCTCCTCCCTCTCATTCACACACATGTACTCTGTCTTACTACGGCTGACTTTCATTCCTCTTCTTTCAAGTGCATACCTCCACCTCTCCAAGTTCTCTTCCACCTGTTCCCTGTTCTCACCACAGATCACAATGTCATCTGCAAACATCATAGTCCATGGGTATTCCTGCCTGACATCATCTGTTAGTCGGTCCATCACCAGAGCAAACAAGAACCGGCTCAGAGCCGATCCTTGATGCAATCCCACCTCCACCTTGAAGCTATTTGTCACTCCTACAGTACATCTCACCACTGTCCTGCTGTCTTCATACATATCCTGCTGTCTTCATACATGTTCTGTACCAGTCTAACATACTTTTCTGCCACTCCAGATTTCCTCATGTAATACCACACCTCCTCTCTTGGCACCCTGTCATATGCTTTTTCTAAATCCACAAACAAACAATGGAGTTCTTTCTGACCCTCTGTACTTCTCTATCAACATCCTCAAAGCAAAGATAGCATCTGTGGTGCTCTTTCTTGGCATGAAACCATACTGCTGCTCACAGATAGTCACCTCTTGTCTAAGCCTTCCTTCCACAACTCTCTCCCAGATCTTCATTGTGTGGCTCATCAACTTAATTCCCCTGTAGTTGCTACAACTCTGTACATCACCCTTGTTCTTAAAAATGGGAACCAGCACACTTCTTCTCCATTCCTTCAGGCACTTTGAGATTTTCATTAATGAAAAGTGCATTATAAATTGAATTCATTATTATTATTATTATTATTATTTTCTCACCCTCAAATATTCCATTAAATATTTGAGTCAAAAACCTCACTGCCACCTCTCCAAGACATTACACAAGTCCTTCTCGCCCTCTTTAGTGTCCAGTCTCCCATATAACTCATTGTACGCCCTCTGCTTTGCCTTAGCTACTTCCCTCTTTGCTCTATGTCCCATCTCCTTATATTCCTGTCTCCTCTCTTCAGTCCTCTCACTGTCATATTTCTTCTTGGCTAATCTCTTTCTTTGAATGGCGTCCTGCACTTCACTATTCCACCACCAGGTTTCCTTATCATCCATTCTCTGTCCAGATGACACACCAAGTACCTTCCTACCTGTCTCTCTAATTACTGTTGCTGTAGTAGCCCAGTCACTTGGAAGCTCTTTCTTACCACCCAGAGCCTTTAACAGCTCGTCTCTGAATTTCTCACAACATTCTTCCTTCTTCATCTTCCACCATTTGGTCTTCTTCTCTGATTTTACTCTTTTTCTCTTCTTCACAACAACAGTCATTCTACACACAACCATCCGATGCTGTCTGGCCACGCTCTCCCCTGCCACAACCTTACAGTCTCCAATCTCCCTCAGGTTTCCTCTTCTACACAGAATGTAGTCGACCTGCGTACTCCTTCCTCCACTCTTATAGGTCACTCTATGTTCCTCCCTCTTTTGGAAATAGGTATTGACTATAGCCATTTCCATTCTCTTGGCAAAATCCACCACCATCTGTCCTTCCTGGTTTCTTTCCTTGACACCAAACCTACCCATCACTTCCTCATCCTCTGTTTCCTTCACCAACATGTCCATTCAGGTCTGCTCCAATCACCACTCTTTCCTCCCTGGGAATACTCTCTATCACTTCATCCAGATCTTTCCAAAATGTAGGGTTAGGGTTATGGTTAGGGTTATATTATTATATATATATATATA
>JBBPBX010004489.1:5000-18925 GCA_038048925.1 Garcialebias charrua | reverse complement strand
TATATATATATATATATAGCAGATTAGATTAGCTTCCCCTAATTTTCATAAGACATTTGTGCTTTTGAAATTGTGGACCTAAAAAAATTAATAAGCATTTTAGAAATTGTGGAACTAATTTTTGAATTAGCGCTGCCCAGCACTGCAAATAACATACAGCGCTTTAGGAATAAAGAGTTTACAATACAACATGTGGTTCATGAGCCCAAAATAAGTCCAGTCTAGTCGAGTCAGTGGTGTTTAAAATATAGAACCACCACATTTCAAAACAACCTTTTGATTAGATCCACGTCAGGGCATCCCCATTTTTGGATCTGTTAAACATACATTTCAAACAGGAGAAAAATAAATACCTGTTTATTAAATTATATATACAAAAGCAATGTGGTTAGTAGGTTTCTGATTTATCCTACAGTACAACTTGTCAATTTTCATTCAATGTGGTTGTCCTTTAAATGGCTATGATTGGCATTTTGTTGTTTGTTTTGAATATAAAAATCTAAGAAGTTATTTTTGTATAACTAATGATATAATCAATGTATGAGCTGTTTCCTTTTTGTGAGTTATCATTATTGTTATTAGTGTTTTATTTTTTATTATTAATTATTTCTAGGAACAGTTTCCAAAATCCCTCCATTTGAAACTGTTTTCCTGTTTCACCTAAGTTTTCATGGGTTATAATTTACTAAAACATAGTCTGAGTAATCGTTTCAGACATGCATATATAAACAATCAAAGTTTCTAAAGCATAAAGCTAAATGTGAAACAAGATCTTATATACCCTGATGCATGCTCAATAATCCAGGTAGAAAAATCTAAAAAAGCTAAGTCTGGTCCTCTGGACATTCAAAAAACAAAAAAAAACAAAACAAAGCAAAAAATTGTAGAAACGTTTCGTCTTTCGTCCGAAAGACTTCCTCAGTCTGAGGTGCTGGGTTCAGCTCAGTCTTATAAATAGCACCCTCTCACAGTGTTACACAACCAGTTGGCTGATGACAGCCTGAAACCAGCTGCTCACATGATCAAGGAGGACCATCAGTCTAACAATGGATCGTTAGCACCGTGAATAGCAAACAACCATCAGGGTGCTAACGATCCATTGTTAGGCTGATGGTCCTCCTTGATCATGTGAGCAGCTGGTTTCAGGCTGTCATCAGCCAACTGGTTGTGTAACACTGTGAGAGGGTGCTATTTATAAGACTGAGCTGAACCCAGCACCTCAGACTGAGGAAGTCTTTCGGACGAAAGACGAAACGTTTCTACAATTTTTTGCTTTGTTTTGTTTTTTTTTTTGTTTTTTGAATATCCAGAGGACCAGACTTAGCTTTTTTAGAAGATCTTTTATAAATATTTTCCAAGAATGTTTTAACCATTTCCCTTGTGGCAAATCAGACCAACTAAAATGAGCTCTTTCAAAAGCAAAAGGCAATCATGTATTTAATTTAGAAAACATTAGCAAATTCAATCCATGTCAAGTCTCATGTACAGGTTTCTTTTGTGAATGAGTCTGACTCATGAGACTAACCTGTAAAAACAAAAATATAAACATTAACTTGTTGTAGGGTTATGAGCTGGGATCATTATCCCTGTTTCATCACAAAGTTACAGGAACCAAAAAAAATAAGTCGTCAGACCCACATAAGTACAGTATAAACTAAGAATCATGTGGCCTGCATTGGCAAGCCTTAAAATGAGCATATGTGTTTCATTTAAAAACTTTATCATAGCAGACTGTAGATTTGAAACACGATACCAGGGTCATTGACAGATCCTCACAAATCAATATGATACACGACCGCTACTGAACTGCTGGCATGGGTGACTTCAGGACCTGTTCTCTTTGTCTTCTTGGAGAATGTGTTCAGCCTTTTCTTGTTCCAGTATCCAGTGAGATTTTTCTGGGTGATGATTTTTGTCATCCAGGATCCTCCACATCCGGACCACATATTCTGGCCTTTTGTGTTTGATGACTGTGTTTTGACAGTACTTTGACAAATTATTTGCCTTCGCTTGGCTGAAAGTCTTTGTGGACAGTCTTTTGCTTGGATGACAGTCCAGTGCACTACCTTCGTTTAGTGCCTTTGTTTCAGTTGTTCTTTGTTTAAGCCCTTTGAATGTTTATTTTGAGCAGGGTTGTATAGGAGTCCAGCCATGGTGTTCTCAGTGAAGTCACAGTGAGCCAGTTTTGGACATGCCCTACATATTAAATCTGATCCGATCCAATCAATAACCACAGTAGCCGTGATGCAAAAAGTCAGATGCTACATGTGTTTTTGACATAGTCCTATCTTAGTGCATGTACTACTATGTGTTCTGCAAAGTGTTGTGGTATCCATCAGATTTACTCTTCCCATTCCACCAACAGTGTCTTGTGAGGCTATTTCTAAAAGAGTGAAAAAATAGAAAAATGTAAAAATCCTTAACAAACCAGGTTCAAAGTAATCATACGTTAACAAGCTTTATCGTGAATCCTTTGACAGAGGCATCCTTTAATCTGATCTGTACAACAGAGCTAAAATCATTAATTCACATATGAGTGAAATCGTCAATTTAACCTGAAACCAAAAATATTGTAGCTCATTTATATTTCTGAAAATATCATGTACTGTTTTCTAGGACCACCTTGCTAGTATAAATGATAATTAGCCAATTCATTGAGCTTTCTAAGATCTGGCCTCTCTTAGGATTTATTTGTGTACTGTTTTTAATTTTCATGTTAAAATGGCATCGCAGGATACCCTCATATGTTGCCAATTTATTGAAATTGTTGATAAGTCCTCATTGCTCAGTGGCTGACTTATTAAAAGTCAAAACATGGGCTAGTTCATTTTGGCCTGTGGTTTTAGGTAAATAAACTATCAGTCAATGTTTACAGTCCAATTTCCACTTATTACAAATTGAGATTCAAATTATGTCCTAAATAGAAAAGTATTGATTAAAATTAAAATGTGTATTGAGTCAGGGCGTGTCTGTGAGGGCTACTTCCCATTTTACTATTCTATATTATTATACACAACCCCAATCTGTTTTAATAAAACAACCTTTATTACTGTTGTCAATGCTTATGCATTGCATGGTTGAACGATATGTTATTCTAATCCCCTTTCAAATTTACTAGACCTCTTGTTGCTTTTAATGTCAATAATTTATGCAAATCAATGTCAAAATTGGGTTTTAACAATAAAATGTGTTTTTTACTCCTTGGGAGTTAACTGGTTTGGCTTGTGTAGTTAACCTATATTTGCTGAAAAGTTACTTCTAATAAAGCATTTCATTATTGGGAAAATAGTGTTTGCTTTAACCTTTTTAAATCAGAGCTATATTAATAACATATTTTTAACATCAACGGCTATTTACATTAGTTTAGTTAACTCTTAAAAGGAAACAGCTCTTTAAATCTAAAAAAAACATTTTCTTAGGTATGGTGAAATCATTTAGAATGATTAATTTAAACTAAGTGTTTCAATTTAAAATGTAGTTAAAAAATTCTCTGACAAGAATACTTTTTTATTTTTACAAGTGTCAAAGTTTTTCATCTTAGTTAAACCTTTAAAAGACTGAATTTACTGTCAATGTTAGAAATAAGTTTTTGCTAATTTCGATTAAGATATGTTATCCAAAAATGCTTAACACTGGAAATCCCAGGATATTTAAATCAGTACAATCTTTACCAGAGCCCAGCCAAATGGCTCTTTTTTTTTAGGAATTTGTAATCCTTGAGTAAGCATGCCTGGAGACTTTTTCCTTCTATGTAAATGTGAAGGCTTTTGTAGTAGGAGAATGCATTTGGGGGGGATATGCTGGGGGACTTGTGTCCATTGTTTGCTAAAGAATGGCAAACATTCCAATCTAATTGGCTTGGCTGATGGCGCTTGTAACAGATTCACATGTGGAAAATGTTATGCAGAGACAGGTTGTGTTCTGACATACTGTAAGTGTGATTTTATACAGTACTTACATATACATAAATATATATATATATATATATATATATATATATATATATATATATATATATATATATATATATATATATATATATATATATATATATATATATATATATATATATATATATATATATATATATATATATATATATATATATATATATATATATATATATACATATATATGGTAAATGGTAAATGGAGCTTATTTATATAGCGCTTTCCAGCCCCCTGTGAGGGACCCCAAAGCGCTTTACAATACCAACCATCCACCCATTCATACACACATTCATACACCGGTAGCGGTGACTGCCATGCAAGGCGCCTTCCAGTCCTACCGGGAGCAACTCGGGGTTAAGTGTCTTGCCCAGGGACACAACGACACATGGTGTGAGTAACCGGGATTCGAACCTCCAGCCTTCCGATCGGGGGATGACTGCCATTACCACCACACCACGGCCGCCCATAATATATATATATTATATTTATATATAAACATATATACCTATATACATATATATACATATATATATACATATACTGTATATATATATATATATATTTTTTATTTTTTATTTTTTATTTATATATATATATATATATGATGATATGAGATTCGCCCTGAGTTCCTTAGGGCTCTGGATGTTGTAGGGTTGTGTTGGCTTACGCGACTCTGCAATATCGCGTGGACATCGGGGGCAGTTCCCTTGGATTGGCAGACTGGGGTGGTGGTTCCCCTATTTAAAAAGGGGGACCGTAGGGTGTGTTCCAACTATAGGGGGATCACACTCTTAAGCCTCCCTGGTAAGGTCTATTCAGGGGTTCTGGAGAGGAGGGTCCGTCGGATAGTCGAACCTCGGATTCAGGAGGAGCAGTGTGGTTTTCGTCCTGGTCGTGGAACACTGGACCAGCTCTACACCCTCAGCAGGGTCCTGGAGGGTGCGTGGGAGTTTGCCCAACCAGTTTACATGTGCTTTGTGGACTTGGAGAAGGCATTCGACCGCGTCCCTCGGGGGGTTCTGTGGGGGGTACTCCGGGAGTATGGGGTACCAGGCCCTTTGATAAGGGCTGTTAGGTCCCTGTACGACCGGTGTCAGAGCTTGGTCCGCATTGCCGGCAGTAAGTCAGGCTCGTTTCCGGTGAGAGTTGGACTCCGCCAAGGTTGCCCTTTGTCACCGATTCTGTTCATAACTTTTATGGACAGAATTTCTAGGCGCAGCCAAGGTGTTGAGAGGATCCGTTTTGGTGACCTTAGAATCGCTTCTCTGTTTTTTGCAGATGATGTGGTCCTACTGGCTTCATCAGTTCGTGATTTACAACTTTCACTGGAGCGGTTTGCAGCCGAGTGTGATGCGGCCGGGATGAGGATCAGTTCCTCCAAATCCGAGGCCATGGTCTTGAGCCGGAAAAGGGTAGCATGCCCTCTCCGGGTCGGGGAGGAGGTCCTGCCCCAAGTGGAGGAGTTTAAGTATCTCGGGATCTTGTTCACGAATGAGGGAAAACTGGAGCGTGAGATCGATAGGCGGATAGGTGCAGCGTCCGCAGTGAAGCGGGCGCTGTACCGGTCTGTCGTGGTGAAGAGAGAGCTGAGTCAAAAGGCAAAGCTCTCAATTTACCGATCGATCTACGTTCCCACCCTCATCTATGGTCATGAGCTTTGGGTTATGACCGAAAGAACAAGATCTCGGATACAAGCGGCTGAAATGAGTTTTCTCCGCAGGGTGGCTGGACTCTCCCTTAGAGATAGGGTGAGAAGCTCAGTCATCCGGGAGGGACTCGGAGTAGAGCCGCTGCTTCTCCACATCGAGAGGAGCCAGTTGAGGTGGCTCGGGCATCTGGTTAGGATGCCTCCTGGACGCCTCCCTGGTGAGGTGTTCCGGGCACGTCCCACCGGGAGGAGACCCAGAGGAAGACCCAGGACGCGCTGGAGGGACTATGTTTCTCGGCTGGCCTGGGAACGCCTTGGGATTCCCCCGGAGGAACTGCTCCAAGTGGCTGGGGAGAGGGAAGTCTGGGCCTCCCTACTTAGGCTGCTACCCCCGCGACCCGACCCCGGATAAGCGGAAGAAGATGGATGGATGGATGGATGGATATATATATGTATATATATATATATATGTATATATATATATATATATATATATATATATATATGTATATATATATATATGTATATATATATATATATATATATATATATATATATATATATATATATATATATATATATATATATATATATATATATATATATATATATATATATATATATATATATATATATATATATATATATATATATATATATATATATTTATATATTTATATACACGATCCTGTGTACATACTCTCGTTTTCATCACATGTACTACATGTGGTGCAAATGACGATAAAGACTCTCTGACTCTCTGACTCTGATGTATAAATATGCCCCCAAGGCCTCATCCACACCAACAGAATGGCCTCATATACATACCAATGGCTGCAAAAATGCTAATTCAATGAGCCATTTGACTAACTCCCATGGGAACTATATTTAGAATATCCGAATGGCTCACATGTGGTAGTGCTAGTGTTAAACTTAGGGTTATACCCTAACCCTAACCCTAACCCTAACCCTGTTTATAGTGTTTAATTTAAATTGTTAAGCTTTTTATGAATGTTTAAACTGTCAATAATTGTAAGTGTATAACCTTCTTTGACCACTGTGGTTCCTCTACAGGAAAATACAAAGTTTTTACATTTCTCTTCCCGGATGAAAGTTCTCAATGATGTCAGGCCCTCGTTTTTGGACTCGTCATCATTAGGCTATGGCCATCATTATCTTTTCTACAGAGCTATTTGATAAAAATTGGTAAGCAAATTACCAACTTCTTTTTGCAGAGAAAACACTATTTAAAAACATTTAGTATTACAGTATCACAATCTATTTACGAATTTAGACGGACGAACAAAGCTACGTCTTCGTTAGCAACTCTTTGCTTCCAGTCAGCTGCTATTTTCGACGCAAAAAATCTAATCGTAACTGACTAAAGTCGGATCGTTTTGCCGTTAGGTTTCCAATACAAAACGCGAATCTGTCCGCTTGGTTTAGCGACACAATTTGGATTTTTTAATCGTTAAAAATGCTTAAAAACGGGTCGCTAGCGAGTAGTTATGCTAACGCCAAATCCAATTGAAAAAAAAATTCAAATTTTCTACGTATGTTAAGCCTTGGCCTAAAATATTTGGATTAGAATTTTGTAAACAAGATTGATCAAATTCCAAAATCTTTGTGTATAATTTGGCTATATTAATATGATTTAAAAATGCATGTAAATATTTATTTTATATTTAACTAAAGGTTTTTAATTAACCTTTCTGTTGACTGCAGCGCATCACTGGTGTTTCAGAGATGAAACTACCCATATATAATTATTTCATAAGTGCAGAAAAATACAACTATTAATGTTTCAATTAACTATTTAACTAGTAAACTATTTTTTATTTATTTAACCAATGCCTCAAATAATTTTGTCCTGTAGCTGAATAAAAGTGTAACCTGATTGTTTTTTCTGTGTCTTTAGGAAAAGATCCATCGACAAACTTCAAGCAAGGCATTATCAAGTTTTTTGGTTTGTAAAGTTATTTAAATAAAAATCTGTTTTAAAACTAGCAACTTTATCTCCTGTGCTTCCTTATTTATCTGTTTTATTATCTGCCTTTTTGCCAGTACATTTCTCATCCCATCCATCCATCCATCTTCTTCCGCTTATCCGGGGTCGGGTCGCGGGGGTAGCAGCCTAAGTAGGGAGGCCCAGACTTCCCTCTCCCCAGCCACTTGGAGCAGCTCCTCCGGGGGAATCCCAAGGCGTTCCCAGGCCAGCCGAGAAACATAGTCCCTCCAGCGCGTCCTGGGTCTTCCTCTGGGTCTCCTCCCGGTGGGACGTGCCCGGAACACCTCACCAGGGAGGCGTCCAGGAGGCATCCTAACCAGATGCCCGAGCCACCTCAACTGGCTCCTCTCGATGTGGAGAAGCAGCGGCTCTACTCCGAGTCCCTCCCGGATGACTGAGCTTCTCACCCTATCTCTAAGGGAGAGTCCAGCCACCCTGCGGAGAAAACTCATTTCAGCCGCTTGTATCCGAGATCTTGTTCTTTCGGTCATAACCCAAAGCTCATGACCATAGATGAGGGTGGGAACGTAGATCGATCGGTAAATTGAGAGCTTTGCCTTTTGACTCAGCTCTCTCTTCACCACGACAGACCGGTACAGCGCCCGCTTCACTGCGGATGCTGCACCTATCCGCCTATCGATCTCACGCTCCAGTTTTCCCTCATTCGTGAACAAGATCCCGAGATACTTAAACTCCTCCACTTGGGGCAAGACCTCCTCCCCGAACCGGAGAGGGCATGCTACCCTTTTCTGGCTCAAGACCATGGCCTCGGATTTGGATTTGGAAACGGGATGAGAAATGGAGGATCAGTTCCTCCATTTCTCATCCCGTAAGTCAGTAATTATTAATTTTCAGATATCTGGGTTTAGTTTTTACCTCAAATGAGTGTTTCTCATGATTTGTATATTATACTTTTATCGTTATTTTTCCTAATAGAGGTTTGTGTTCACAAAGTTAGCTTAAAACTTCACACACTTTCATACACACACAGCGAGGGGGAAGAAACAGAGAAAACACGTTCATGAAAGTGGGGGTCAAGCTGCCCACAGAGAAAGATCCACAGACGGAGGTGCTTGCGGGGGTTGCGGGGGGTGGGTGTGTGGTGGGGTGTGTCTGCCAAGCTGCAGATGCATAGGCAGTGTATTTCACTCATACACAAATGAGTAGAGAGGCACAGACCAAAACACACACATGTAGGTTTAGGTTTAGGTTTAGGTTTAGGTTTAGGGGTTAGGGTTAGGTTTAGGGTTAGGTTTAGGTTTAGGGTTAGGGTTAGGTTTAGGGTTAGGTTTAGGTTTAGGGTTAGGGTTAGGGTTAGGTTTAGAAAATGAAGCCCACGCGGCCGGTAGGCCGAGGGGGTCTTCATGTGTCAGGGATCACAAGGCCATCGCGTGACAGCCAAGGGTCCCCAAGTGCACTGGCACGTCCAGCGTTGATCCATAGCTAAGTCCCCCCTCCCCTTCAGACACCCAGAGTAATGCTGTGTTTATTTTGTAGTTTAAAGTTGAAGTCATCTTTGTTTCTTTTGTTCTTAAGGAGGGTCATAAATTAAAGGGTTAAACTGTTAGAAGTCCCTTATCATTGTTCTTGCTGGCTTTGCCTTTCTCTGGTTCTTAGGGTTCAAAAGTGTGTATCGTCGGACGTTTCGGCTTTTTACTGTGCCTTCTTCAGCAACCACACTTGTTAAATTCTGTTTCTTCAGCAACCACACTTCTTAAATTCTGCATTTCAAATGAGCTGTTTCCCCTCTGGTGCATCATGACAAAATGACTTGTGCTCTGTCACTCCTGGTTTATATACAGATTCTAGGCCACGCCCCCGGTTGAGAGGCCATCAGCTTGCACATGGCTTCTACCGGAGTATCCAAAAATAGGTTAGGTTCAGAAAAGGTCAAGATTTAGGCGTCATTACCCTAAATTGGGTTATTGAGCTCTTTACCGGAGTGAGTCCCGGCAATCAGGCCTTTATTCATCATCACCTGGTTAAGTTTAGAATGGGCCAAGATTAGGCTTAGGTAAATTAGGTTTTGTAGCCGGTGGACTGGGGCCGTTAGAGAGGAAAGGACAGAGTGTCTGGATCGGATTAGAACGGCACTGGCAGGGTTAGGTTTAGAAAATGAAGCCCACGCGGCCGGTAGGCCGCGGGGGTCTTCATGTGTCAGGGATCACAAGGCCATCACGTGACAGCCAAGGGTCCCCAAGTGCACTGGCACGTCCAGCGTTGATCCATAGCTAAGTCCCCCCTCCCCTTCAGACACCCAAAGTAATGCTGTGTTTATTTTGTAGTTTAAAGTTGAAGTCATCTTTGTTTCTTTTGTGGGGGCTAGGGAATGTCTAGCCATTGGCTCATACATTCAATGTTAAAGCCACTCAAACGAAATGATCCGGGCACATGTCCGTCAAAATGCCACAACGAAGCCCGAGGAAGGAGTACCGAGCCTGGATACAGATGATCTGGCGAGTCGGTGGTCCTACGGAGGATCCGTGCAATGGTCAGGGGGGCTCCCTGGTTCTTTACCCAGGGAGGGGGCCACTCAGACAGGCTAAGGGTGGTCGGTGCGTCCCGGGGGGGGCTCCCTGATGGTTCACCCAGGTGGGGGGGCATAGAGTTAGGGGAAGCCTGGTCCGTGCGCACCAGGGAGGGCTCCCTGGTTCTTTAACCAGCCAGGAGGCACCAAGTCCCGGCTACACCTGATCCACGAGCACTCTGGAGCTCCACAACCGCCTGGAGCCATGAGGAAGCACTTGGTCCTGGCTGCAGATCATCCACGTGCACCCTGGAGGTCCAGAACCGGCGGACCCCCAGTGCCAACCATGCCCGCCTTCGGTCCTCCATACCCGGGTAAAACCCCAGCCGGAGCCCCCTCCCTGCCTAGAACCAGGAACCTTGCGCACCGTTCGAACCCGCAGACCCACACTTAAGCACCCTCCCTGGGTTAAGACAAGCTATCCGCGCCGCCCAGACCTCCATGGTCCTGGTGCTCCAACTAAAAAGAAGTGGTGCTGGTGCTCCAACCAAAAATAGACTAACAACCTGTGGTCCTTGTGCACCTGACAGGGGGAACGCTAACTCGTGCGTCCGACGGAGGCTCTCCTGCTCGGACACGCTCCGTGCCAACCTGGCCTCTGGAGCTCTGCCACCTCAAGGACCAGCGCCCACCGTTCACAGCTCGTGCGTCCGAGGGAGACTCTCCTGCTCGGACACGCTCCGTGCCAACCTGGCCTCCTCACCTCTGGAGCTCTGCCACCTCCAGGACCAGCGCCCACCGTTCACAGCTCGTGCGTCCGAGAGAGACTCTCCTGCTCGGACACGCTCCGTGCCAACCTGGCCTCCTCACCTCTGGAGCTCTGCCACCTCCAGGACCAGCGCCCACCGTTCACAGCTCGTGCGTCCGAGGGAGACTCTCCTGCTCGGACACGCTCCGTGCCAACCTGGCCTCCTCACCTCTGGAGCTCTGCCACCTCCAGGACCAGCGCCCACCGTTCACAGCTCGTGCGTCCGAGAGAGACTCTCCTGCTCGGACACGCTCCGTGCCAACCTGGCCTCCTCACCTCTGGAGCTCTGCCACCTCCAGGACCAGCGCCCACCGTTCACAGCTCGTGCGTCCGAGGGAGACTCTCCTGCTCGGACACGCTCCGTGCCAACCTGGCCTCCTCACCTCTGGAGCTCTGCCACCTCCAGGACCAGCGCCCACCGTTCACAGCTCGTGCGTCCGAGAGAGACTCTCCTGCTCGGACACGCTCCGTGCCAACCTGGCCTCCTCACCTCTGGAGCTCTGCCACCTCCAGGACCAGCGCCCACCGTTCACAGCTCGTGCGTCCGAGGGAGACTCTCCTGCTCGGACACGCTCCGTGCCAACCTGGCCTCCTCACCTCTGGAGCTCTGCCACCTCCAGGACCAGCGCCCACCGTTCACAGCTCGTGCGTCCGAGAGAGACTCTCCTGCTCGGACACACTCCGCACGAATCTGGCCTCCTCATCCCTGGAAGTCTACCACCTCCAGAACCTTGCGCACCAGGCGAACCTGCGTACCCACACTTAAGCACCCTCCCTGGGTTAAGACCAGAGATCCGCGCCGCCCAGACCTCCATGGTCCTGGTGCTCCAACTAAAAAGAAGTGGTGCTGGTGCTCCAACCAAAAATAGACTAACAACCTGTGGTCCTTGTGCACCTGACAGGGGGAACGCTAACTCGTGCGTCCGACGGAGGCTCTCCTGCTCGGACACGCTCCGCGCCATCCCGGCCTCCTCATCTCTGGAGCTCTGCCACCTCCAGGATTAACACCCACACTTCACAGCTCGTGCGTCCGACGGAGGCTCTCCTGCTCGGACACGCGTCGCGCCAACCCGGCCTCCTCATCTCTGGAGCTCTGCCACCTCCAGGATGAGCGCCCACAGTTCACAGCTCGTGCGTCCGACACAGGCTCTCCTACTCGGACACGCGTCGCGCCAACCCGGCCTCCTCATCTCTGGAGCTCTGCCACCTCCAGGATGAGCGCCCACAGTTCACAGCTCGTGCGTCCGTCAGAGGCTCTCCTGCTCGGACACGCGTCGCGCCAACCCGGCCTCCTCATCTCTGGAGCTCTGCCACCTCCAGGATGAGCGCCCACAGTTCACAGCTTGTACGTCCGACACAGGCTCTCCTGCTCGGACACGCTCCGCGCCAACCCGGCCTCCTCATCTCTGGAGCTCTGCCACCTCCAGGATTAACGCCCACACTTCACAGCTCGTGCGTCCGACGGAGGCTCTCCTGCTCGGACACGCTCCGCGCCATCCCGGCCTACTCATCTCTGGAGCTCTGCCACCTCCAGGACCAGCGCCCACCGTTCACAGCTCCTGCGTCCGACGGAGGCTCTCCTGCTCGGACACGCTCCGCGCCATCCCGGCCTCCTCATCTCTGGAGCTCTGCCACCTCCAGGATGAGCGCCCACGTTTCAACGCTCGTGCGTCCGAGGGAGACTCTCCTGCTCGGACACGTCCCGCGCCAACCTGGCCTCCTCACCTCTGGAGCTCTGCCACCTCCAGGGTGAGCACCCACCGTTCACAGCTCCTGCGTCCGAGGGAGACTCTCCTGCTCGGACACGTCCCGCGCCAACCTGGCCTCCTCACCTCTGGAGCTCTGCCACCTCCAGGGTGAGCACCCACCGTTCACAGCTCCTGCGTCCGAGGGAGACTCTCCTGCTCGGACACGTCCCGCGCCAACCTGGCCTCCTCACCTCTGGAGCTCTGCCACCTCCAGGGTGAGCACCCACCGTTCACAGCTCCTGCGTCCGAGGGAGACTCTCCTGCTCGGACACGTCCCGCGCCAACCTGGCCTCCTCACCTCTGGAGCTCTGCCACCTCCAGGATGAGCGCCCACGTTTCACCGCTCGTGCGTCCGAGGGAGACTCTCCTGCTCGGACACGCTCCACACCAACCTGGCCTCCTCATCGCTGGAGCTCTGCCACCTCCAGGATGAGCACCCACCGTTCACAGCTCCTGCGTCCGAGGGAGACTCTCCTGCTCGGACACGTCCCGCGCCAACCTGGCCTCCTCACCTCTGGAACTCTGCCACCTCCAGGGTCAGCGCCCACCGTTCACAGCTCCTGCGTCCGAGGGAGACTCTCCTGCTCGGACACGCTCCACACCAACCTGGCCTCCTCATCTCTGGAGCTCTGCCACCTCCAGGATGAGCACCCACCGTTCACAGCTCCTGCGTCCGAGGGAGACTCTCTTGCTCGGACACGTCCCGCGCCAACCTGGCCTCCTCACCTCTGGAGCTCTGCCACCTCCAGGGTGAGCACCCACCGTTCACAGCTCCTGCGTCCGAGGGAGACTCTCCTGCTCGGACACGTCCCGCGCCAACCTGGCCTCCTCACCTCTGGAGCTCTGCCACCTCCAGGGTGAGCACCCACCGTTCACAGCTCCTGCGTCCGAGGGAGACTCTCCTGCTCGGACACGTCCCGCGCCAACCTGGCCTCCTCACCTCTGGAGCTCTGCCACCTCCAGGGTGAGCACCCACCGTTCACAGCTCCTGCGTCCGAGGGAGACTCTCCTGCTCGGACACGTCCCGCGCCAACCTGGCCTCCTCACCTCTGGAGCTCTGCCACCTCCAGGATGAGCGCCCACGTTTCACCGCTCGTGCGTCCGAGGGAGACTCTCCTGCTCGGACACGCTCCACACCAACCTGGCCTCCTCATCGCTGGAGCTCTGCCACCTCCAGGATGAGCACCCACCGTTCACAGCTCCTGCGTCCGAGGGAGACTCTCCTGCTCGGACACGTCCCGCGCCAACCTGGCCTCCTCACCTCTGGAACTCTGCCACCTCCAGGGTCAGCGCCCA
>JBBPBX010004488.1:33274-76524 GCA_038048925.1 Garcialebias charrua | reverse complement strand
CAGATGAACGTGAATGTGGATCATGACAGTACCCCTCCTCTAAGGGCCGGCTCCTGACGGACCTCCAGGCTGGGATGGGTGGTCAATGTGGAACCTAGCAACGAGGGCCTTGTCAAGGACATGACGAGCGGGAACCCAGGAGCGTTCCTCAGGGCCATACCCCTCCCAATCAATAAGGTACTGCAAGCCCCTGCCCCAGCGGCGAGAACGCATGATGCGACGAACGGTGTAGGCGGGGCCGCCATCGATGAGGCGGGGGGGTGGAGGGGGCCTGGAAGAGGGCACAAACTTGGACCGCAGGACAGGCTTGACCCGGGACACATGAAATGTAGGGTGGATCCTCATGGAGTTGGGGAGCTTTAACCTGACAGCCACTGGGTTGATGACCTTCGAGATGGGAAAAGGGCCGACAAAACGAGGGGCAAGTTTCCTGCAGTCAGTCCGAAGAGGGAGGTCTTTAGTTGACAGCCATACTTCCTGACCCTCTTTGTAGCTGGGAGCACGGATCCTCCGCCTATTTGCAGACTTAATATATAAGGAGGAGGCCTTGAGTAACTGGGACCGGGCTTTAACCCAGGCTCGGCGACAGCGCATAGCTGCCAGATGTGCAGAAGGGACGGTGGCATCCCGGTCCTCAGAGGCAAATACAGGAGGTTGATATCCATATACCACGTAGAAAGGGGACAAACCAGTGGCAGAAGATGGCAAGGAGTTCATAGCATGCTCCACAATAGGCAGGTTCCTGGCCCACTTGGTGCTGTCATCACCACACAGGATTCTCAATCGGGTCTCCATCTCCTGATTGGCACGCTCTGCCTGGCCATCTGTCTGGGGGTGGAATCCTGAAGAAAGACTCAGTTCAATGTCCAATGATTTGCAAAATTCTGACCAAAACTTAGATATAAATTGTGGTCCTCGGTCAGAGACAATATTCTTAGGCAGTCCATGGAGTCTAAAAACTTCTTGAGTTATAATGTTGCTGAGTTCCTTGGCCGAAGGTAGCTTGTCTAAGGCTACTAGATGAACCATTTTGGAGAATCTGTCTACAATAGTTAGAATGACAGACTTACCTCCAGACTGAGGTAGACCAGTGACAAAATCCATGCCGATGTGCGACCACGGTCTTGAAGGGATAGGGAGCGGCCGTAGGAGACCCGCTGGTGGTCGGTGAGAGGTTTTGGCCAGAGAGCATTGGATACATGACCCAACGAAGTCTCTAACGTCCTTTTGTAAGGAACCCCACCAGAACTGTGACTTGACCAGCCGTAAGGTTTTACCTACTCCTGGGTGACAGTAGAGACGAGATGAGTGACAGAGTGAAAGTACCTTGGGTACAAGATGATGGGGTACGAAGAGTCGTTCCTTGGGACATTCAGTGGGGGGTGGAAAGTTCTGGTGGGCCTCTCTGACCTCCCTCTCAACCTGTGTGATGTTACAACGAACCTGATCAGGTAGGATGAACTCCTTGGGACCACTGGTGTGCTCCTTCTCGAAGATTCGAGATAGGGCATCAGGTTTACCATTCTTTGTCCCGGGTCTGTAAGAGAGGGAGAAATTGAACCGACCAAAAAACAAAGCCCACCTGGCTTGACGAGGGTTGAGACGTTTAGCTGTTTTCAGGTACTCCAGGTTCTTATGGTCTGTCAGGACAATGAAGGGATGGTTGGCCCCCTCCAACCAATGGCGCCATTCTTCCAAGGCCATTTTGACAGCTAGCAGCTCACGGTTCCCCACATCATAATTACGCTCTGCTGGAGAAAGAGATTTAGAAAAATATGCACAAGGGTGTACCTTGTTGTCCTGGAAACGCTGACTGAGAACAGCTCCAATGCCTTTATCTGATGCGTCGACCTCCACGATAAACTGTCTCTCAGTATCTGGGAAGCGAAGAATGGGTGCTGAGGTAAAGAGGGATTTTAGTTTCAGAAATGCTTGGTTAGCTGGTTCGTTCCAGACAAAGGTATTTTTAACTGAGGTGAGAGCATGTAACGGTGAGGCAACTGAACTGTAATTCTTGATAAACTTTCTGTAAAAGTTGGCAAAACCTAAGAAACGTTGAAGCTGTTTTCGGGTTTGTGGAGTGGGCCAATCGAGAACTGCAGAAACTTTAGATGGGTCCATTGAGATCAGGTCGGGTGTGATATTGAATCCGAGGAAAGTTGTACTGGTAGTGTGAAACTCACATTTTTCTGCTTTAACAAATAGGTTATTTTGAAGCAGTCTCAGAAGAACACTGTGAACATGACGTACATGGGACTCAAGATCCTTGGAGAATATGAGGATGTCGTCCAAATAGACAAAAACTGAAACATTGATAAAGTCTCTCAAAACGTCATTAACTAAAGCTTGGAACACAGCTGGTGCATTAGTTAGGCCGAAGGGCATTACCAAATACTCGTAGTGTCCAGAGGGGGTATTGAATGCTGTCTTCCACTCATCCCCTTCTCGGATCCTGACCAGGTGATAGGCATTACGCAAGTCCAGTTTGGTGAATATTTTGGCCCCTTGAATGATGTCGAAGGCAGAAGTCATTAGTGGCAATGGATATTTATTTTTGATCGTTATATCATTTAAACCTCTATAATCGATGCATGGGCGTAAGGTACCATCTTTCTTTTCAACAAAAAAGAAACCTGCACCAGCTGGAGAGGATGAAGGGCGTATAATGCCTGCTTTGAGTGATTCAGAAATGTAAGTGTGCATAGCCTCATTTTCTGGTTTAGACAAAGAAAATAAACGACCTCTTGGTGGAGTGGTACTAGGTAACAGGTCAATGGCACAGTCATATGGTCTATGTTGTGGCAGAGAAAGAGCTTTACTTTTACTGAAAACCAGACCCAAGTCGTGATAAAAATGGGGTACCAGTGACAGATCAGGAGTAGACTCCTTTATTTGCTGATTGATGACGATAGTATTGGCTGATTTCAAACAATTGACTAGACAGTGGTCAGACCAACCCAAAATATTATTGTTCCTCCAGTCAATGTGAGGGTTATGTTTTCTCAGCCAGGTTGCTCCCAACACAACAGGGAGGTTAGGAGAATTAATAGTTAAAAAGCTTACGCTTTCCACATGGTTGCCTCCAATGCACAGACGGACCTCTTGAGTTTGTAAGCTCCTCTCATTTAGTGTGTGACCATCCAGAGCTTGGATACTACGGGGCTTGGTGGTGGGATGCATCTTTATACCCAGAGACCTGGCATAGTGAACATCAATAAACTCAGTGTCAGCACCAGAATCAATAAATAGTTCAACAGGGAAGTCTTTACCGTTCACCTGAATGTTGGCTTGGACCCTGGGTAGACGTGGTTCATGAGAGGAGGCCGTGGTTCTGAATCCTTGATTCCTGTAATGTATTTTTACCTTCTTGGGACAGCTTGAAACTTGGTGCCCTGGTGCTCCACAATAAAAACAGAGACCCTCCTGGGTTCTTCTCTTTCGTTCCTGAAGCGTTATTTTTGACCGACCGAGTTGCATGGGTTCTTCCTGGTCCCGTGGTGGTGAAGGGGTCCTCTGGACTCGATCTTGTGGAAAATGTTTGGTAGACTGAAAACATGATTTTGAATCTTTGTTATGTCTCACCTCAAGGCGACGTTCTTGGAACCTCAGATCAATTCGTGTAGCCAGATTTTCCAGCTCCCTAAGAGAAGCTGGTGGGTCACGGGTGGCAATTTCGTCTTTGATGTCGTCATTTAGGCCCCGATAAAAAGCATCAGTGAGGGCTTCCTCATTCCATTGACTTCCTGAAGCAATACAATGAAAGTCAATTATGTATTCAGGGGCTCTCCGTTTACCTTGTGAGATGGTGAAGAGGCGCCTGGCAGCCTCTCGCTCGGGTAGTACTGGATCAAAGACTCTGCATAGTTCTTTGGAAAAGGTCTGAAACACATAGCAACTCGGTGAGTCTCGTTGCCATTCAGTAGTTCCCCACCTCTTGGCTTTGCCGGAGAGGAGGGAGATCATGTATGCCACCTTAGACCTCTCAGTAGAAAAACATGAAGGCTGTAACTGGAAATGAATTTCACATTGTGTGATGAAGGGTCGGCATTGGTCAGGATCACCATTAAACAACTCAGGAGGTGTTAACTTGGGTTCCTTTTGAGTCATGATTGAACACTGTGATGAAGAAATGTTATCAAAACAGGATTGTCTAGTTTGCTTTAAATATTGCCCAGAAACTTCTTCAGTGTTAGGCGTGAAACTCTTTGTGGCCAGATTTACTGTAATGATTGAGGGTTTGAGTTTCACTAAATTGCCAACACACTGAGAAGTTTTAAAATGTTTATTATGAAATAGAAGGCTGGATCGGGTTTCACAGGTCACCGGAAACAGGAGCTCTAAACAGGAGAGGAGAAGGTTAGCAACTGGGGTGAACAGAGGTGAGGCTTTGACTTTGAATGAGTCAACTAACCTTCTCAGAGTTTGTTTATTCCGGGTTGACTTCCAGTTAGACGTTGAGCGTCTTAGATGTAGTCCACGATCACTTTTGTGTTTGTGATGCTTGATCCAGATGGACTTTTTAGTCCATGGGTTATCCGAGTTCCAATCCAAGGTCATGCACGATAATTCAGAAGAGAGAAACAGGTTAAGAGGAGCAGGCGTCTTACTTGGTTGGGGTACACAGGCGTGGGTCAGTTTCCAGGAGGCAGATGGGTGGAGAGATCCGTTCAGGGGCAAAAACACAAGGCAGAATCCAGAGGTGAGGTCTGAGGTCAGAACCAGAAGAGCTGAGGCAGAGGAGTATCCAAGAAGGGAGCAGGCAGGAATCTTTAAGCCATGAAACAGAACCAGAATCGAGACGAGGAGAGCAAGACTAGACATGAATGCTGGATAACTACTCAGGATAACCTTTTCATAAATCTGGCAGAGACTGAGAGTGAGGCTGGGATTTATGTACTGGCTGCAACAGGTGGATGAAATCTAGGTTAATTAGCTGCAGCACAGGAAGGCAGGAAGAAGGCTGCTGCAGCACATGAAGGCAGGAAGAAGACTGATCAGAACACACTTTACTATGAAAATAAACATTGAACTAAAACCAGATGAACGTGAATGTGGATCATGACAATAAACACAGAACAAATATGTTAGTTGCAAAATAATGTTTTTATTTTTGTCTGTACATTTTATTGTATGTTAACATGTATACTGGGAGGAGACCCCAGGGAAGACCCAGGACATGCTGGAGTGGTCTGGGAAGTCTGTAAGAGTCCTCCCAGAAGAGATGGAAGAAGTTGCTGTCTGGACACTCCCTGCTCAAGCTGCTGCCCCTGTGACATGACGTAAAACCAGGAGGAAGATGATGGATGGATGGATGGAGTTAATATGTCTGAAGGTGATATTATGCCTTGGAGTTTAATTTTTTTAATAAAACTAAAAACTAATAAACAACTATTAAGACTGGTATTTTCTCCAAAGCAGCTTCATATGATGTGTTGTGTACGGTATGAATATTTATGTGCTTACTGCATTTTAGCTCAAGGTATTTGTGGCAGAGCTGAATCTTATTTGCAAAAAAATTCATCTATCAATGTTGGAAACATGTTTGAAAAGTAAAAGTTATGGAAGTGTTTCATCTGTTTATCTGTAAAGTATTTGTAAAAAAGAAAAGTCCAACTCCAGGTGTTCTGTTGGTGTCCATATAACCAGCGTGCAGCTCTGCAGCTCCAGGCACGTCACTGTCAGCTGAATCTGGAAGAATAAATGTACAATATGTTTTAATGAAGGTTTACAAGTACCTGTCACATAAGTACATATACTGAAAATTGCAACATTTACTCACCTGGACATAGAATCCACTTTGCCCATTGGTTAGAATGAGGTACCGGTACTTCTCATCTTCTAAGCATCTGATGTCACAATTTGGCCAACACCGAAACTGTGCAAATGACATGGAGCTATTTAGAGGACATTTAATCTCTAGGAGCTGCACAGAGTCCAAAATACCATCCAGGCTTATTACAAACTAAATACAGTAAGTGCATCCTATCATTGCAAAACACAATTAAATTAACTAATAAAAATAAAACAATTAGTATCAGCATTTATTCCACAGTATTGCAGCAGTGTGGCTGCATGACCTGCTTGTATTACACCTGATGTTTAAACTAACAGCCAGGCTTGGTGATAGAGGACTTTAAGGCTTTGGCTGAGCTCTGTCTGTGCTATCTAAAAAAGCTAAGTCTGGTCCTCTGGACATTCAAAAAACAAAACAAAGCAACAACAACAAACAAAAACTGTTGAAACGTTTCGTCTTTCGTCCGAAAGACTTCCGGACGAAAGACGAAACGTTTCTACAGTTTTTTTTTTTGTTGCTTTGTTTTGTTTTTTGAATGTCCAGAGGACCAGACTTAGCTTTTTTAGATTTTTCTACCTGGATTATTGAGCATGCATCAGGGTATCTGTCTGTGCTAATTTAAGATAAATAAGATTGTGTTCCACCTCTTTTAATAAAACGTGCCCAACGTTAGTACTGTACACTAAACCTCAGAGCTTTTCAGGTTGTTTTCGGGTTATTCATTGCTTCACCGTAATGTGCTGATATAAACTAGCTAAATATGCTAGTAGAAGTAATCTGCACAGGCACTTCTTCACGTCGCCCCCATCCCTCCCTCGTCTGCAGCGGAATGATGATCTTTTTCTCTCTCTCTCTAAAATAAACTAAAAACATTTAGCCCTGGCAAACTGCTTTGGTTTCATATTTGATAAGTTACAAACTAAAATAAACAACAAGAGTCAATTTTGTTTAAGTTACTTTAGTTAGTAAGGTATTATTAAGTCTCAAACATATATGAACTTTCTTGTCTCAAACATATATAAAAAAAATCCTTCTGTTATTTCAATTGAAACTGTCTGCACAAAATACTGAACAAAATACAACACAAAAAGTAAATTACAAGTGCAGTAATCCACCCCCAAAAATAAAAAAATGTATGTTTTGTGAATGTTTGATATACCACTGTGTCTGCTTGATTGAACTCAGCCTCCTTGATGTGATGACAATTTCAGGATAGGAATCTGAGGTATCATCCACTTCTGTAAAAATAAACAACTGATCATATAGATACTGTGGAGGCATCTTTCAGTAGATTGAAACAAGTTAAAATACTTTATTTAATGTTTACATCCACTCACCTCATTTAAAATGTGTTTTACGGCAAATAAACAATGTAATTCTGGAATATTGCCTTCCTGGTTCCCTTTTATAATGAGCCAGTTTGAATGGTCTTTCTGATCCAGGCACAGTGACTTCCTCTGAGCAGTCTGGATACAACAGGATGTGCGGTCCTTCTTGTATGTCCTTGTTAAACCTTCTCATTTTCTGGACACCTTGTTGCAGTATCTCGGGTGCTCCTACCTCTGGGTCTACAAATAACAGGACCATTTTCCCTCTTAGAGGTTTTAAACCAGTCCCACTTGGCACCATCAATGTTTATCTGTGACAAAGATGAGAGCAATTTAACGTATAAGAGGTAGAAAAAATCAATAAATAAACACGATACATACATATGTGTTTCTCTATGGTCTAATATTTGTGCTAGTACAGTTTCACAGTCAGCGAGTCAGGTCAGTACAGCTTACCTGCACGTTTTTTCCTTTATGTTTTCCTCTCGGACCGTAGTTAAAATCCTGACGCTCTTTGGACTTGGAGCTTCGGTACTCTTTGAAACATTTATATGATGGGCCAGGTTGTTCTGCTGAAATTAAAAAAGGTCGGTCTCAAAAATCAAAATGAGGTAACCAATAGCGCTAATATGTTTTATTCACAGGCTAATTAAAAAAGCTAACATTACGCTGCACTTACGGTACTTTGTTTAGCATTGTCCGGTTGTTGAGATGTCCCCTCTCCTGCATCCATCTGCTCTGTGCCATTTAAAAACTCCAAGGATCGACCGCACAAAAAACAAAACAGCTTAATAAACTTATAGGTGTCCCACAGAACGGGCAAAACGTGACTCGGCTGTCGTCCATCTTGGGTCGAAATGACCGCTTCCGGGTCATCACTTCCGGGTCAGCCTCGTTAGGACATTCCCTTTCCGTGTGTGATTCTCTCATTTGCTAAAGTGTTTCAGAAAATGTTAATTTGTTTCAGAATTTGTTAAAGTGTTTCAGAAAATGTTAGTGTTTCAGAATTTGTTAAAGTGTTTCAGAAAATGTTAATTTGTTTCAGAATTTGTTAAAGTGTTTCAGAAAATGTTAATTTGTTTCAGAATTTGTTAAAGTGTTTCAGAAAATGTTAATTTGTTTCAGAATTTGTTAAAGTGTTTCAGAATTTGTTAAAGTGTTTCAGAAAATGTTAATTTGTTTCAGAATTTGTTAAAGTGTTTCAGAAAATGTTAATTTGTTTCAGAATTTGTTAAAGTGTTTCAGAAAATGTTAATTTGTTTCAGAATTTGTTAAAGTGTTTCAGAAAATGTTAATTTGTTTCAGAAAATGTTAAAGTGTTTCAGAATTTGTTAAAGTGTTTCAGAAAATGTTAATTTGTTTCAGAATTTGTTAAAGTGTTTCAGAAAATGTTAATTTGTTTCAGAATTTGTTAAAGTGTTTCAGAAAATGTTAATTTGTTTCAGAATTTGTTAAAGTGTTTCAGAATTTGTTAATTTGTTTCAGAACTATTTGTTAAAGTGTTTAGCCTTATTTGTTAATGTGTTTTGCACCTCAGGGCCACCGTACTTTACAGCACCCTTTTAGATATGATATATGTGGACTTTTACAAATTTAAAAATGTTCTAAGAATGTCACATTGATAGAAATGTTCCTTTTTCTTTCATAATGAAATATTTGTCTACCGGTACATCAACAAATGTTAAAACGTAGAACTATTTGAAGTTTATTCGAATCGAACCGAATCAAACCGAATCACTTTTACACTACATCGAATCGAATCGTTCCGCTTTTTAAAATAAATCGTTTTTGAATCGAATCGTAACCTTTGTATCTAGATGTGAATTGAATCGTCTGTCCCACAGAGATGTATAACCCTAATCTTTACAATATGTTTTATGATCACATATGTTATATGCTGTGTTATTCTTTGATGTGAAGCATTACTGTGTCACTTCTGCAAATGAAGGTGTCTAATAACTATGGCAAAGTTGAATTTTATGTCAAATTGTGCTTTTCAGATTTGTTTTAGAAGTGTTAAGACGCTAATCCAAGTATTTTACTACTGGAGACTATGCGTCTGTCTTTTTCCTAAACATTTCTTTCTGCTTCTGGCTTTAACCTTGAATCTTGATAACAGCAAGTGAACTCCTTGACTTGTCTCTAACTCCCTTCGACTGGTTCTTCTGAACCAATCGGAGAAGGACAAGTCACTGATCTCAGATCCTCTACAAAAAGTTCAAAGCTTTGCTGGAACTTGCAGTTCTGGTGAGGAAGAGTTGGAATGGACAGAGACCTGAAAGTCCTCTGTCTTGATCGCTGATTAAGCTACAGTCATGAGTCAAAGACCGGCTTATCAGTTGGAACTGATGGACGTCTCCATCCAGTTCACCGAGCAAAAGCTCTCTAGAACATTCTTGAGGAACGCTTTATTTTGAAAACTGACCAGGACGTGCCACTGTCTTTGACGAAGAAGGCAGGTGTCATGACACGTGAATCCATGAACACACCGAGGTACACCGGACTTCACGGGTCCAGAACCTGTGAAGCTCAGATTGCTTCTGCAACCCTACCAACTGAGACGAACGTCAACAGGTACAGAGTTGCTGATGTTTCCTGGATCGTGCTATGGAGTCGAGCTGGTTTTCGTATGGAGAAGTGTCAGTTCTGGTTAAACTCAAAATAGATAACTTCCTCTTAAAACCTCTCCAACCTCTCCCTATTCCTCTTAAACCTCTTTTATTTCATTCTAAGCTGGTAACTACATTTTTAAGCTAAAGCGCCACAGATAAATAGGATTTGTCATCCTGTACTTATGTCTGTTGTGTTACAATTTAAATATGCTGACGTGTTAAATTGCAAGAAAGTGAAATCGGTCAATCAAGTGTAATGGTGTTAAGTTTAGTTGATTTATTTTAAATAAAAGGTAGTGTCTTTTGGCATACCAACTAAGATCAACATCTCATTGTCACTTAATGGCTTTATGGTTTATTTGTCCATCATAACTGATCACAGAAATATTGGGTAAACTGAAAAAGAAAAGAATCCGTGAAATACTATTCAATCTGAATAAGTAAATAATTAAGGTAAAAGGTGTCAGTTTAATACTGACCCCTTAATAATCCTACATCTGGTGGCCCTGTACGAGTTTTTCTAATTAAAGGATTATTCATAAATCTGTGATCTCTCATGAACTGAAATGTCATGTTTGCATATTATCCAATTTTTAACTCTGAAGATAATATATTTTTGGCTGGAGGTGTTCAAGACATAGCAGAAGTGCATGTACTGACATTTGAAGCTGAAATTGTTATTTGTTCAACTTTTTAAATGCTATAAGTAGTTTTGGTGGGTATTTGTCAGGCTATGTGGGAAGTGTCTGTTGGTTCTGATAGACACGGTCCAGATTATGTTGTCCACAAGCTGGGGCGAACTCACCGCAAAATGACCAGAGTTATTTTAGAAGCTATTATTAACATCTACAAGATTGCTGTGTGTGGTGTTTTTACATTTTAGAGCAGGTCAAAGAAGCATATTACTGTTAGAACGTTGCGGATGAGTTCTGTTCAGACCCGAATTCTGCTCCATTACAAGTGGACGGTACCGACCTTGAAGCGGCTCCGAGAGTCCGTGTTGTGTTACAGTTGAAGGGCTGTGTTACTAAGCGTAGCTAAGTTGTGCCTATTTTAAATGTGATTGCCACGTTTCAGAAATTTGGAAAGTTAATTTGAAGCGTTTGAGTTATGTAAGAGTCCGTAAAGTTGTGTTCCGTTGTGCTAAGGTAACGTTAAAGCGACGTGTCATACACGTTTGTTTATGAGCTGTGATTGGATAAAACGAGAGCTGTGATCTGTCAGTCACGTCTCGTATCTGTAAAGCGAGTGCTGATTCGCTGAAGTGGGGACGCACGCCGATGCGACCAGCCCACTTTTGTTGTCATTTTCGACACTGTATTGGTCGAAGGAAATAAGACTACATTAACCATGTATGCTTGGGAAAATAACTATAAGCGCTGTGATTGATTGGTTGACGTCACGTATTTGTGTAGCGAGCTCCGCCTCGCTGGAAGCTTGTGACGCGCTACGCACGTTGCATCAGCCCGCCCCGCTCTGTCATCAGACTACGTGACCCCAACACAAGACGAACGGAGATTTCACTAAAAGTTTAAAAACTCAATTTAAGCCATCTAAACTGTCTAACCACATAGATTTGTCTTTGACAAGAACATGGTTCGAGCGATTATCACGTACAGGCTGCGTCAGCCCTGCCCCGCTCTGTCATCAGACTACGTGACCCCAACACAAGACGAACGGAGATTTCACTAAAAGTTTAAAAACTCAATTTAAGCCATCTAAACTGTCTAACCACATAGATTTGTCTTTGACAAGAACATGGTTCGAGCGATTATCACGTACAGGCTCCAGCTCTTTCCAATGTTGATATTTTTACAGAATTGTTAGATGCTACTTGTAAGCTAACGGTTAAGCTAACGGGAGTCAACAGCGCCGCTATAGCGGCCATGCAGAGTAATTACGGTCACCTCGTGATAACATTAAGGCTTGAATCTGTCCCCTGTTGGTTAAAAGATGTTAACAGATGAGTTCTCTCAAAACATAAAAATTCAGCATTTTTATGGTAAACTACCATCTTTAAAATTGTTCTGTGTACAAACCAAAAACTCCTGTTTATTTTAAATACAGATTTTAGAATAACAGAGGTGCAGACAAACATATTTTGCTTATTTTAAATACTGAAGAGATTTACAATAACTTTCAAAAAAGCCTCTTCTATTTGATTTTCACATTAAATCAAAGAACAAAATGATGGAGAATGGTGCATTTCCACATTAAGCTCTTCACATCTCTGCATTTTAAACAGAATTGGTGTACACATCTGTACACTTTTAGTTAAAAATTGCATTTTTTAATGTTTTTCTGTGTACAATTAATGACTCCAGTTTATTTTAAATAAGGAAATATTTAAAATAACAAACTACAAGCATCTCTCATTAAATCAGAAAAGGTGGGAGATGACAATTATGATGAAGCTTTACAGTTGCTCGCAGCAAAGCTTGAATTGTTAAGGCAAAATAACATACGAAGAAGAGAAGAATTTCACCAAAATAGCCTTGAGTTAAAACGTGAGATTAGACAATTAAAAAATAAAACGGTGTGCTATAAATGTTTGTGAAGCTCAGACAAAGCAATGACCCGATCTGGTTCAAATTAAACCCAGTCGAAAAAGTAAATCCCACTCGCTGGAGCTGGAAAGGACAAGTTCATCAACTTCCTCTCCTAAACTGGGCAAGAAGAAACATGTTTTTCAAACTAACAAACCATGAAATGTTGATGCCAGCTGGAACAGAGACCCATTATGGTTAAAAGGACGAGCCCTGTCCCTGCACCTCCGACGAA
Source organism: Garcialebias charrua (assembly GCA_038048925.1). NCBI lineage: Eukaryota > Metazoa > Chordata > Actinopteri > Cyprinodontiformes > Rivulidae > Garcialebias > Garcialebias charrua. The sequence goes on along the minus strand of JBBPBX010004488.1, from coordinate 64,009 downwards.
ACTGTCCGAGATAAGCAAAAAACCACAAACGGTAGGTGTCCGCTCTTTAAGAGACCCTCTGTGGTCTACACAGAGCAAAGGCCCTGTCCCTGCACCTCGGACGACACAGTCAGGGACAAGCAAAAGGTCACAAAAGTTCAAGAAAAAAGGCACCATACCTCTAAGCTCAGATGAGATAGTGGAAATAAGTTGGTTGTTTGAAAACTTGAATGTTACTGAGGATGACCAACCTGGTACATTGAGTGACCTTGTCTTTGATAACTCAGAGCACATGAATAACTCAGAGCACACAGTTGATGACAAAGACAGCAAACAAATTGCTGTTAGTCTACAACATCCTGAAGGTCATGATGCTGACAGCCAACAAGATGCTGACAGTGAACATGATTACACAGCCAGAGGCACACGTAAACAGAAACGTCTGCCAAGACCTGTGAGGTTTTTGTGTAACTTTATAAAAAGGGGGGTGGTTAAGAAAGCTTACCTGCCAATCACACTGGAAGGTGTCCTCACGCATGAAGCCCTCCTGGATAGCAGTGCGGACATAACTATTATGTCAGCCAAGCTGTTCGAGGAGCTAAGGACCGCCGCTAACAGTGTTGACAGGCAAATACCCTTCGAGAAATGTGCTATTGAACTGCAGGGCCTCGCAGGGACGAGAACAACCCTGACAGCTGTAGCTATGGTTCACATGTAGATTGGCGAAATGACACTATGCCACCCGGTATTTGTGTCTAAACTTGACTCATTCCCATTTTTGGTTGGCCAAGATTTTATAAACCGCTTCGACGCGATTATAGATTATGGTCAACAGACAATGTGGGCAACAGTGAGAAAATCCCTGCCAATAAAAGTGCCTCCTAGTTGTGATACAGACTGCCTAACCGCAGGTACCGCAGAGCACACAAGGGACCCCTCATCCGAGGACAAGAGCCTGGTAAATGAACTTTCTAAAACAAGTGAGACAGAAGAGACCCAACAGTTGGACCAGACTCTCGCCCAACAAGAGAACCTCCTCTGCGAGCTGAAGCAATCAGCACTCACTGAACACTACCTACCACTGGTAGTAGAAGGTGTGGATGTCCAAGGATCCCACACCAAAGACGCTGTACTATCCTCTGGGACAGGTAATTCGGCAATCAGCCAAGCTTTCAATGAAACCTTGGTTCAAGAGCATTTGAGTCCAGAGAAGGACAGTCAACCAGACGCTGACAGTCACTTGGACATCATTGTTACAGATTTCGAGGACCCCTCATCAGACAAGGGGGGGCAAACTCACACTACAACTACAGTGACCCATCGCAGACTGACAAATCAGATACACCTGCGACTGCACGGACGTTTGAGACACACCTGAATTACACAGAAAGAGGTAAACGTAAGAAGATACGTTGGCCGAAGCCTATAAGGTTCCTGTGTACTGTCTACTCTCAGCTACGCGAACAGCTTAAACTAGACAATGGCATCCTAACCTGTGCCCATGGACGGACGTCCTCACCTGTGTGCGTGGTCCCCCACGACCACAGGGGGGTGATGTTAGGTCATGCCCAAGACAAAGACAAAACGTCCTCAATTGTCTACGGAATCCAAATCAGCAAAGGCCGCAAAGAACCAATTGCTAAATGGGTACATCGAAATCAGATCAAACCTTACAAGGCGTTCAATGACTCCACAAAAGACCAAGATCTCACAAATTCACTGACTTCATGGGATAATAAGGTCGTCCAAACACAAGTTAGTAAATAAACTAATCAGCAAAGGTGGGCACATGAACGCTAGGGACCGCTAAAGCACTAATCCGCTTACAGTGGACCTAAACTTTTTGTCAGCGTTTTTGTGGTTTGACTAACTTTTATAATTCATAAGCGGATTTGTGCTATTTTTATTTAAAATGCAGTACCGCTAATAACTAATTATCTATCAGTAAAAACGAATAAACTTATTACAGGCTCTTATGCTGGCTCCGTAGCTGCTTGTTTTGCCTTTTTCTCCTCCCTCACCGTAAAGAGCAGAGAGGAGGGAGGGTTGGAGGGGGAGCAGAGGGAGAACAGACACGGATCTACCATGTAGCAAATGATGCCGTTGCTTGGGGTCCCAAATCTGCAGGGGTCCGGCCCCGCCGCGCCCCGGCCAGTCACCTACATCACTAACATTGCTAATGCTTGTTAATGTACATTTAACATAAAAATAATTATAGTTACGATGAAAACGATCTTAAAAACACAATACAAAAACCGGTCGATTTCTGTATTCCCCTACTAAAAATGGACTATTCCATCTTGACATCTTCCGGGTCAGAGGTGAACTCAGGGGCTAATTCTGTGGCTAGCTGCTTGTGCTGGGTTTCTTGGATAAATCCGCAGAGAACCCCGCTGTTTCAAGCCAAATTAACGCGGCCGGAGGATTTTATTGTGTGTTTTGTGTCCACCACTCGACGGTGAGTCGTTAGTTTTATGTATTTTGGTTACTTTTATGTATAAATGCGGTGGCGAAACGCCCGTGTATTTCAGATTTAAAAGTGGTCTTAGGGATTAAAAGATCATTCTTTTTTGTTAATTTCGTGGCCGAATAGAATATATGTACGTAAAGTATTAAATAAATCCTTTGATTTTTGTAATTTCATCCTTTTAGGATCATTTTTGTTACTTTTCAGTTGGCAGTGTAGTGCAAATATTGCATAACGCTGCCGGCTATATATAAATATATATATATATATATATATATATATATATATATATATATATATATATATATATATATATATATATATATATATATATATATATATATATATATATATATATATATATATATATATATATATATATATATATATATATATATATATATATATATATATATATAATATATAAATATATAAATAGCGGATTAGATTAGCTTCCCCTAATTTTCATAAGACATTTGTGCTTTTGAAATTGTGGACCTAAAAAAATTAATAAGCGTTTTAGAAATTGTGGAACTAATTTTTTTATTAGCGTTGCCCACCACTGCTAATCAGGTTTAAACTACCGTATTTTCCACCCTATAAGTCGCATTGTCCAACTTGAACTTAGAAACGCTAAGTCTAACACCCACAACAAAAAACTAACCTTAACAACCGTTTAAATCCACGAGATTTAATTTGACCTCGGTTATAAAGTTGAGACCTGTTTTTCTTGTGTGTTGCATTTTGGAATCTGACAACAAGAGTGTGTCGAAGCAGTGAAACGTTGTTTCCTTGTTGTTTAGTGATTACTGTTGTCATTATTTGAGATATTGTTTTGGTTCTAAACACTCCCAGCCAAAAAGGTTTTGTATTAACATTGGTTAATGCATAATATGGATTTAACTATGCCAACATGCAGTTTGTTTTGTTAAATCTCAATCGTTGAAGAATCAATGTAGTTTAAAGCTACTCAAGGTACCATAAACCAGTGTTTTTCAACCACTGTGCCGTGGCACACTAGAATGCCGCGAGTGATCGTCAGGTGTGCCGCGGAAATTATCCAATTTCACTTAACTGGTCTAAAAAGATTTTTTTAAACCAATTAATTATCTAATAATATGCCATTTTCGAGTGTCTGTGCTGTAGTAGTGTCTAGCGGGCATAATCATGTAATTTCCTTATCGCTAGATAGATGGCAGTATGGAACATAGCATTGCACATTAAAACAAGAGAAGTAGTGATGCATGAACATGACATGTAGCAGTGACAGCATTGCATTCTAGCTAGCTGCTAGTAAGACTACGACAGTGGTGGAAAAGTTTTTGAAAAGAAAAAATACTAACTCCGATCTGATCCCTGGACAAAATTCGGACCCATATGTAGGCCCTAGTATAAGTGGATATCAGAAGAAGGCAGATACCGTGAGCTCGAGACAGTACAGTGAGAGTTACATTTCGTTTGGATTTACTTTTACCGGGGACGCAACAACACCGATTCCGTTGTGCTTGGTATGCAGTGAGAAGCTGTTTATTTCATTCCTATTTAAGACACTTTGATAAGAATGACTATATATTTAATATAGGCGGATACAGAGTATCTTTGTTTACAATTTTGGTTGGTGGTGTGCCTCGTGATTTTTTCAATGAAAACACTGTGCCTTGGCTCAAAAAAGGTTGAAAACCACTAAACTACACTGGTCTCACAATTTCTAAATTGAACCAGTTCGATCGATTATATTCTAGATTATCTATTCATTTTGATGAGTCTCGCCATAGACTTCAAAATGTATTAGAAATACCAAATCCTACGTTGTTCGTCTAAAAGACAATAGATATTTAGACCAAACCATATTTTCTTTTTCTATTTTAGTTTAACCTAAACTAAGTAATGAATGGAGGAATAGTTTGGAAGAAGAGGCCTTCGTTACAGAAGCCCTCCAAAAACTTTATAGGTATAGATCCCTATATCTGCTTTTTACAGCATTGATCCACCCCTTAATTGGTAATTGTAGCTGATCTAAACCATGATAGCTTACATACCAGGTGCATATAGGTAAGGCTTAATGTAAAATCCCAATCATAAGCCCACCTAAAATCACATAATTGCATGACACATAGAACCAGAGTGGCACCGACTGGAAGCCAACCAGCCTACAACCTTCGATGTGGGGACCTGCAGCTCCAACGCTTGGTCTTCAACCTTCATCCAAGGGTCGCCTCCAATTGCATCAATCGAGGGATCCCCTCTACATGCTGATTATAAAAACAATTGTTGCTGATCATGTAATGGTCACTGATCGATTAATACAGCGTTAGATTATTATAATCAATCAACAAAACTAATCGTTGTGGAATTACTGCTGTGGAGTTACCACTATGGATTATAAGACTTTGTTTTCCAAAGGATTAAAAGCTTACCGCAGTGGGATTACCTACGAACAGTATGGAAGTTCCAAAAAACTTTATGGGATTATAATTTTGATTTTTCCTCTTCCACTTGCTGGATTACTTCAAGATCAAAGACAGTTCAAGGTATCCTTTCGTGTTGGACCTCATTCCCAAGGACTGGCGATGACTTCCAAAAGGGGGGAGATGTGGTGGACATGACGAGGTCCCCTAAGATGCTCTTTACTGAATTCTCAGTAAACAGATATTTAGTCTTTGTTAGTTTGAATCAAACAACATATTCATTCACAAAGACTATTTCTATTCTTTGATTTTGTTCTAATACAAATATAATCAGAGCATCAACTGTGTTAGTCATGAGCAGTGTTGTATCTTTACAATATGTTTTATGATCACATATGTTATATACTGTGTTATTCTTTGATGTGAAGCATTACTGTGTCACTTCTGCAAATGAAGGTGTCTAATAACTATGGCAAAGTTGAATTTTATGTCATATTGTGCTTTTCAGATTTGTTTTAGAAGTGTTAAGACCCTAATCCAAGTATTTTACTACTGGAGACTATGCATCTGTCTTTTTCCTAAACATTTCTTTCTGCTTCTGGCTTTAACCTTGAATCTTGATAACAGCAAGTGAACTCCTTGACTTGTCTCTAACTCCCTTCGACTTGTTCTTCTGAACCAATCGGAGAAGGACAAGTCACTGATCTCAGATCCTCTACAAAAAGTTCCAAGCTTTGCTGGAACTTGCAGTTCCGGTGAGGAAGAGTTGGAATGGACAGAGACCTGAAAGTCCTCTGTCTTGATCGCTGATTAAGCTGCAGTCACGAGTCAAAGACCGGCTCATCAGTTTGAATTGATGGACGTCTCCATCCAGTTCACCGAGCAAAAGCTCTCTAGAACTTTCTTGAGGAACGCTTTATTTTGAAAACTGACCAGGACGTGCCATTGTCTTTGACGAAGAAGGCAGGCGTCACGACACGTGAATCCATGAACACACCGAGGTACACCAGACTTCACGGGCCCAGAACATGTGAAGCTCAGATTGCTTCTGCAACCCTACCAACCGAGACAAACGTCAACAGGTACAGAGTTGCTGATGTTTCCTGGATCGTGCTATGGAGTCGAGCTGGTTTTCGTATGGAGAAGTGTTAGTTCTGGTTCAACTCAAAATAGATAACTTCCTCTTAAAACCTCTCCAACCTCTCCCTATTCCTCTTAAACCTCTTTAATTCTAAGCTGGTAACTACATTTTAAAGCTAAAGAGCCACAGATAAAATGTATTTGTCATCCTGTACTTATGTCTGTTGTGTTACAATTTAAATGTGCTGACGTGTTAAATTGCAAGAAAGTGAAATCTGTCAATCAAGTGTAATGGTGTTAATTTTAGTTGATTTATTTTAAATAAAAGGTAGTGTCTTTTGGCATACCGACTAAGATCAACGTCTCATTGTCACTTAATGGCTTTATGGTTTATTTGTCCATCATAACTGATCACAGAAATATTGGGTAAACTGAAAAAGAAAAGAATCCGTGAAATACTATTCAATCTGAATAAGTAAATAATTAAGGTAAAGGGTGTCAGTTTAATAATGACCCCTTAAAAATCCTACATATGACGACGGAAAAAATCACCAGGATCTTCCAGGCACTGAAGTTTTGTTTAGAATACATTTTACAGTTTTACACAACTTAGACTGGTGCGGCTGTAGTAGCCTACATAACCACGAATATTTAAACAATAAAGTTAGCATGTGTACCAGTGATTAGCTTTTATTTGCACAAATACTAAAAACATAGAAGTTTCATAAGTTTTAAATTTTACTGGGCTAGCCTTAAGATAAATCTTTGTAATCTGTGTTCAAATTTAACCTATCAATTTTCCCAAATCCTACTTTAAGAAATTAATAATCAGTGAGACGTGATTTGTAAAGTATTTTTTATATTGATAACAACCATAATTTTTTTCTGACTGTGTTTTTTGTTGTTTTTTGTTTCCTCCTTTAATGACTTATTGTAGGTCTAGTAATGAATAAATGAATGCATGTTATTGTACACAGTGAAACAGCACAAAGCATAGAACCATATCACACATATAAAAAATAAATATAAAATGAGTAGCAGACATACTTAAGTTGACCAGCAACCAAACAAAATATGATCTTAAATAACAAGCAGAAACCAAGAGAAACTGTTAATTATTCTAACCTTTTGCACAAACAGGAAAACAATAAAATCAAATTAAATCAGTCAGGTAAATGAAATAAATGAAGCAGCAAGAACCACTGACGTTTTTGCATTACATCCCGTGATAAGATAAATTAGTTTGAATAGTAATGGTGGTGACAACTAGTTGTTAAATAATTAGTTTATTAGGCTCAAAGTTGTGTGATGATCAGCCTGGTTAAAACCAGACCCTTGTCCTTCACTTCGCTTCAGACAAGGGTCTGGACTTTCTCCATTGACAACCAATTCTTGCTGGAGGCGTGGCCTCTGCTGATGGCTGCTCCCCCGTGGTCTGCTGAACTTGACTTCAGCTCCGCCTCCTGCTGAATTTTCTCTCGCTCCGTTGCATATTCTGTGTTTATATGTTAATAAAACGTCCTAATAAAATAAAATAAAACCATGGATCGCTGGTCCAACACACCAGAAGACCAGGAAATCTGATGGGACTCGGGCAGCAACGTAAAACCTGACTTTAATTCTCTCGTGACAACCTGAGGTATTTCCTTATTCATTTCACTCAGCAGAGGGAGAGGAGGAGGAGGAGGGAGCGATGATCACTTACTTTTGGCAAAAAAAAAGAAAAGAAAACTCCAGATAAGGGATTAAGATGGGGAAATTAATAAATTTGTGTCACATATAAAATAGTCCTGCATCGCTTTGAATGAGAACATGCGAATGCTCGTTGGCTGCGCGGCAGTGCGCGCTCCCCCGTGGTCTTCTGAACTTGACTTCAGCTCCGCCTCCTGCTGAAATTTCTCTCACTGCCTTTGGATATTCTGTGTTTATATGTTAATAAAACGTCCTAATAAAATAAAATAAAACCATGGAGCGCTGGTCCAACACACCAGAAGACCAGGAAATCTGATGGGACTCGGGCAGCAACGTAAAACCTGACTTTAATTCTCTCGTGACAACCTGAGGCATTTCCTTGTTCATCGGAGGGTGAGGAGGAGGAGGAGGGAGGAGGGAGCGATTACTTGACTTTTGGGGAAAAAAACAAAAGAAAACTCCAGATAAGGGATTAAGAAGGGGAAATTAATAAATTTGTGTCACATATAAAACAGTCCTGCATCGCTTTGCATCGCTTTGAATGAGAACATGCGGCTGCTCGCTGGCTGCGCTGGGACAGGTGGGGGCGTGGGTTAGGGGCCAAAAACTCCGCCCCTTCTGTTCTCTGATTGGTCCGGTCAAAAATCTACCGGAGAAATTGTTGTCTATGAGAGAAGTCCCAGACTGTGCAGTGAAGGGAAATGAGAATTGAGCGGAGCTGTGCAGGAAGGCGAGGGCCAGGCTATGTGATGATGCACAAAACTATGTTTCAAATGTTAGTTTTTAAATCTAACCCAGGTTGTTCAGTGAACAACTTTTTACAACTAGACCCAGACCCAGTCTCTTCCAGCTCATTGTAGTAACCCTGTTCCCCATAGGTAAATAGCTGTCTTCTACTCCGTGCCCATTACACCACTGCCAGTTTCATAGTGCACAGGTGTTCTGACAAAAACTTGGATTTTCTAGAAGAAAGTGCCCTTCAGACTGACATCAGAAGTTCAGCTGTTAACTGTAACTGTTCTTAAAAACACACTGGCCACATGACATAAATTATAATGTGAAATTGTTTGATATATTGAAGTTCAAGAAATAGCATTCACGTGAACTGCTGTGAAATATTTGAGTTCTAAGACATCAGCAATCCACTTTGGTCTTGACCTTGTTTGGCCAAGCCACTGTCTCATCAGTCCAGTCAGATTTTAACTATATTTTTTTCCAAAATGAGGATATTTAGAAAAAAAGCTATCTACAACTAAATATTATTTGTTCAAAATGTTTCCACAGAACCCCACTTCTGTAGAACCAGTCTGAATATTATAACGTTACTGCCAGGAGACTATTGGTAAAGGTTTATGGATGTTTTATCACTACTACTGTTAACTTTGAGTTGCCACAATGTTCATTTCTTTCCAGAGAGAGCTGGATGAGAAGAGGAGTTGATCTTACATGTGCAGCTGTGTGGCTGAGGTCATCAGGGCATGCCTCTGAGCCAAGAACTGACAAGCATATATAAAACAATGAACATATGCCTGGTGGAGATTCTCTTGAATGGGCTCCACGCAATGTAGACCTTCTGTACATCTGTGTAAGCCTGTTGTGAAAGTCTGCCCTTGCAAGTAAAACTGGTTAAAAATCTTCTTGTGTCCTCAAATGTGGCTTCTTTGAGTATATTTTTATCCAACAATTATTGGAGTCAGGAGTAAATTAAAAGTTTAGTTCCATAGACAGTTTGAGATGCAGCGAATATGATGATGATGTTGGTGATGCCTTCAAGGATCAGACTGAGAATGAAAGTGTCGGGGACTCATTGGAGCCAAGCGTTCCAGCGCATTTGCCCCAAACCTTGAGCATCTCTATCAAAAATGCAGCAACCAGCAGGTGTCCTGTGCACAGGAAGAAGAGGGTGTCTGATGAGCAGTTGTCAGGGAGCAGAGAAAAAGCCATGGAGGTGAAACCGTGGTGAGGGTCTCAGGACCATGTGGTAGACCAGAGGATTCTGCAGTCTCTTTGGCACAGTGGTTGGGTAGCCTCCTCCCCCCACAACCATCAGCCTCACCAGCCCTGGTCTTGGAGGGGGTAGATGGATGTAGCACATCCAAATAATCCACTAACTACACGTTGGAGCTGCAAGCCAGCATGGGTGGATGAAACCTGTGACCTCCTTTCCCACAAGAACAGCAAACCTGACTCTCCCCACTCCTGGTTGCCTAGATGGCAGAAAGGAGGTAGACGCTACTTCGGAGTTTCTCCCAAACTTGCAGAAAAACAGCCTTTTTAATGACTTTTGGTATTTAGTAGCAATGCCAAATAATTCCCTTGGCAAAAAGAAAGATGAATACCACTCCTCATATTTCACCTACTAAAGCCATCAAGAAAAAAAAGGCAAAATGGAGCAAGAAGCTGCAATCAACATCGTGAAAGAGCTAAAGCTAGCTAATCACGAAAAAGGAGCTTCCTTTGAAAGGTCCATGGAAAAGTCGTTGGATGAGCTCAGAAGGTCAGTTGACTCTATCTCAGCTGAATTGCATGACATAAAAGGAACTACGCAAAATACGGTGAAGAGAGTGGATATGGCAGAAGAGAAGATTAAAATGCTGGAAAACAAAGTTGTCGAATTGTCATGCGACAAACACCGCTGTAACCTACGCCTGCGTGGTTTGCACGAGGTAGATAGTGAAGACGTGGGGAGAAAAGTGATTGAAATCTGCCAAAACATAGCTCCAAGCTACAAAGAGAAGTTTGCTGAAGTGATAGACTCAGTACACAGGCTTGGGAGAATAAACACAGCTATGGCTCAGCGTTACACGCGGGATATCATCATCCAGTTTTCCACGAGGCACTACCGGGATGCAGTATGGAAGATGTCTAAGAATGTTGAATACATGACACAGCAGAAGCTGCGCTTTATGGAGGACCTGACACCGGAGGATCGAGAGAAAAGAAAACGTCTGTGGCCCATCATCCAAAAGGCACGTGAAGAGAAGAAGCTGGCCTACTTTGTCGGGGGAAGGGCCTTTGTGGAGAACAAAGAGATTCTCTAACTGTTGTTTTGAAAAGGGAGAAAACTCTATGATTAATCCATTCTAAGAGTAAATCACTGCGCTGACTTTTTTGTTTGTCCGTTTGTTTGTTTGTTTGTCTGTCTGTCTGTCTGTCTGTCTGTTTGTTTGTTTGTTGAACATTTCTACTTTAAAATTTATTTCAGTTAGTGCTCAAGGCGGGTCGGGGAGGAGGTCCTGCCCCAAGTGGAGGAGTTTAAGTATCTCGGGATCTTGTTCACGAATGAGGGAAAACTGGAGCGTGAGATCGATAGGCGGATAGGTGCAGCGTCCGCAGTGAAGCGGGCGCTGTACCGGTCTGTCGTGGTGAAGAGAGAGCTGAGTCAAAAGGCAAAGCTCTCAATTTACCGATCGATCTACGTTCCCACCCTCATCTATGGTCATGAGCTTTGGGTTATGACCGAAAGAACAAGATCTCGGATACAAGCGGCTGAAATGAGTTTTCTCCGCAGGGTGGCTGGACTCTCCCTTAGAGATAGGGTGAGAAGCTCAGTCATCCGGGAGGGACTCGGAGTAGAGCCGCTGCTTCTCCACATCGAGAGGAGCCAGTTGAGGTGGCTCGGGCATCTGGTTAGGATGCCTCCTGGACGCCTCCCTGGTGAGGTGTTCCGGGCATGTCCCACCGGGAGGAGACCCAGAGGAAGACCCAGGACACGCTGGAGGGACTATGTTTCTCGGCTGGCCTGGGAACGCCTTGGGATTCCCCCAGAGGAGCTGCTCCAAGTGGCTGGGGAGAGGGAAGTCTGGGCCTCCCTACTTAGGCTGCTACCCCCGCGACCCGACCCCGGATAAGCGGAAGAAGATGGATGGATGGATGGATGGATGGATGGATGGATGGATGGATGGATGGATAGTGCTCAAGGCTTAAGAGACATTACTAAACGCAAGGCAGTTTTTCTTTATGTGAAACAGTTTGGCTCTGACTTTTGCTTGGTTTAAGAATCACACTCTACTGAAGAAGATTACAACTTCTGGAAATCACAATGGGGCGAGGGCCTGTGGATCCATCCATATCTTCCGCTTATCCGGGGTCAGGTTGCGGGGGTAGCAGCCTAAGTAAGGAGGCCCAGACTTCCCTCTCCCCAGCCACTTGGGCCAGCTCCTCCGGGGGAATCCCAAGGCGTTCCCAGGCCAGCCGAGAAACATAGTCCCTCCAGCGTGTCCTGGGTCTTCCTCTGGGTCTCCTCCCGGTGGGACATGCCCGGAACACCTCACCAGGGAGGCGTCCAGGAGGCATCCTAACCAGATGCCCGAGCCACCTCAACTGGCTCCTCTCGATGTGGAGAAGCAGCGGCTCTACTCTGAGTCCCTCCCGGATGACCGAGCTTCTCACCCTATCTCTAAGGGAGAGTCCAGACACCCTGCGGAGAAAACTCATTTCAGCCTTTGAATCCGAGATCTCGTTCTTTTGGTCACAACCCAAAGCTCATGACCATAGATGAGGGTGGAAACGTGGATTGATCGGTAAATTGAGAGCTATGCCTTTTGACTCAGTTCTCTCTTCACCACGACGGACCGGTACAGTGCCCGTTTCACTGCCGAGGCTGTACCTATCCGCCTATCGATGTCACGCTCCAGTTTTCCCTTATTTGTGAACAAGACCCCGAGATACTTAAACTCCTCCACTTGGGGTAGGACCTCCTCCCCAACCCAGAGAGGGCACTCTACCCTTTTCCGGCTCAAGACCATGGCCTCGGATTTGGAGGAACTGATCCTCATCCCGGCCGCGTCACACTCGGCTGAAAACCGCTCCAGTGAAAGCCGTAGATCACGACCTGATGAAGCTAATAGGACCACATCATCTGCAAAAAACAGAGAAGCTAAGGCCACCAAAACGGATCCCCTCAACACATTGGCTGCGCCTAGAAATTCTGTCCATAAAAGTTACTGACTTACTGACGGCAATGTGGACCGAGCTCTGACACCGGTCGTACAGGGACCTAACAGCCCGTATCAAAGGGCCTGATACCCCATACTCCCGGAGTACCCCCCACAGGGCCTCCCGATGTACGTGGTTGAATGCCTTCTCCAAGTCCACAAAGTACATATAAACTGAAGTAAGTAACACATATAAACTGAAGTAAGTAACACATCTAGCATCGGGAGTAACACATCTAGCACCATCACATTGAACACAGGGGCCCCACAAGGATGTGTGCTGAGCCCCCTTCTATTCACCCTGCTAACACACGACTGCACACCATCGTACAGCTCCAACCACTTCATCAAGTTTGCGGACGACACAACAGTGGTAGGTCTCATCAGCAACAACGATGAGACGGACTACAGGAACGAGGTGAGCCGCTTGGCCTTGTGGTGCGGACACAACAATCTCACTCTCAACGTGGAGAAGACAAAGGAGATTGTCGTGGACTTCAGGAAGAGGGATGCACAACATGCCCCTCTGACCATCAACAGCACCGCAGTGGAGAGAGTGGACAGCACCAAGTTCCTGGGAGTGCACGTCTCAAAGGACCTGTCCTGGAGCAGGAACACTGCAGCACTGGCGAAGAAGGCTCACCAGCGCCTCTACTTTCTCCGCAAGCTGAAAAGGGCTGGAGCTTCAACCTCCATCATGTGCACCTTCTACAGAGGTGCCATAGAAAGTGTCCTGACCAGCTGCATCACTGTGTGGTTTGGTGCATGCACTGCATCCTGCCGCAAGAGCCTCCAGCGCATCGTGAAAGCAGCTGAGAAGATCGTCGGCACCTCCTTGCCCTCACTGCAGGACTTACACAGCAAACGCCTCACTCGGAAAGCCCACTGCATGGCAGGTGATCCCACACACCCACTACACAGCCGCTTTAGACTGCTGCCATCAGGGAGGAGACTGAGGAGTCTCCAGGCTCGTACCAGCAGACTGAGAGACAGCTCTGTTCATCAGGCAGTCAGAATGCTAAACACTCTGCCTGCTCTGCCTCCCCTCCCATTTGAACTGCCTTAACACAAAAAACTTTCTCACACATTACCACTCAACACAAAGTTTTTAACACTGGACTCTGTGTCATCAAACGGGTTATTCACTAAACTCTCGGTCATGTGTTCATTCAGTTTGCACTACTTCTCATATTTGCACTAATGTTTGTATTACATTACTGCCTATAGTCATACTACTGTTTACATTCACTGTTTACATTTATTAATACTGTTTACATTTATTACTACTGCTTTACATTTATTACTACTGTTTACATTTACACTACTTTTATCTACACTACTGCAGATACATATACAGCATTCTCTGACTAGCCTTATCTAAGGATGCCAAATGTGCCTTATGTGCCTTACTTCATATGCCACTTTGCCTCTATACCAACATCAACTACCTCATACATATACTGTGTACATTAACTTATATGCTGCTGTGCCACTCTTTGCAAATGTCAACGCTAGAAACTTCAGTTTATTTTATAGATATACGTTTTTATACTTTTTATACTACTATGCAAAAACTCAGGACAGTATTACACTTTTATTATTTCATTTTATGCTTATGTTCATTGGGTGTTTGGTGTTTTAGGGGTGTTTGGTGTTTCAGTGTTGGTGTAAATTTTCATACTTTTATACTATTATGAAAAAACTCAGGACAGTGTTACACTTTTTTTTACTATTTTATGCTTATGTTTATTAAATGTTTTAGTGTTTAGTGTTTAGATGGTTACTGTTGCACCGAGGGACTGAGAGAAACGCAATTTCGGTCCTGTGTATGTCCTGTACATATTGCAGTTCTGACAATAAAGTTGACTTTGACTTTGACTTTGAACTGGTTGGGCAAACCCACACGTACCCTCCAAGACCCTGCTGAGGGTATAGAGCTGGTCCAATGTTCCATGACAAGGACAAACCACATTGCTCCTCCTGAATCCGAGGTTTGACTATCTGACGGACCGCCTCTCCAGAACCCCTGAATAGACCTTACCAGGGAGGCTTAAGAGTGTGATCCCCTATAGTTGGAACATACTCTATGGTCCCCCTTTTTGAATAAGGGAACCACCACCCCAGTCTGCCAATCCAGGGGAACTGACCCCAATGTCCACGCAATATTACAGAGTCATGTAAGCTAACACAACCCCACAACATCCGGAGCCCTAAGGAACTCCGGGCGAATCTCATCCACCCCTGGATCCTTGCCACAGAGGAGCTTTTTAACCACCTCGGTTACCTCAGCACCAGAGATTGGAGAGCCTGACCCAAAGTCCCCAGGCTCCACTTCCTCAGTGGAAGACGTGCCAGTGGGATTGAGGAGGTCTTCGAAGTACTATGCCCACCGACTCACAACATCCGGAGTTGAAATCAGCAGCACGCCACCCCTATAAATAGTGTTGGTGGCGTACCGCTTTCCCCCCTGAGACGCCAAATGGTGGACCAGAATCGCCTCGAAGCTGCACGGAAGTCATTCTCCATGGCCTCTCCGAACTCCTCCCACGGTTGAGTTTTTGCCTCAGCAACCACCCGAGCCGCATGTCGTTTGGACTACCGGTACCCATCAGCTGCTTCCGGGGTCCCACCGGTCAAAAAGGCCCAGTAAGACTCCTTCTTCAGCCTGACAGCATCCCTCACCACCACTGGCCACCATCGGGTTTGATGGCCTGCTGCCATGATAGGCACCAACAACCTTGCGGCCACAGCTCCATTAAGCCGCCTCAACAATAGAGGTGCAGAACATGGTCCACTCTGACTCAATGTCCCCCGTCTCCCTCAGAACGTGTTCAAAGCTCTACCGGAGGTGGGAGTTAAAGCTCCGTCTTACGGGAGACTCTGCTAGACGTTCTCAGCAGACCCTCACAATACGTTTGGGTCTACCAGGTCTGACCGGCATCTTCCCCCACCATCTGAGCCAACTCACCACCAGATAGTGGTCAGTTGACAGCTCCGCCCCTCTCTTTACCCGAGTGTCCAAGACATGCGGCCGCAGATCAGATGAGACAACAACAAAGTCGATCATCGAACTGCGACCTAGGGTGTCCTGGTGCCAAGAGCACATATGGACACCCTTATGCTTGAACATGGTGTTTGTTATGGACAATCCATGACGAGCACAGAAGTCCAATAACAGAACACCACTCGGGTTCAGATCAGGGGGGCCGTTCCTCCCAACCACACCCCTCCAGGTCTCACTGTCATTGCCCACGTGAGCGTTGAAGTCCCCCAGTAGAACAAGGGAGTCCCCAGGAGGCGCACTCTCCAATACCCCCTCCAAGGACTCCAAAAAGGGTGGGTAATCTGAGCTGCCGTTTGGCGCATAGGCACAAACAACAGTCAGAGCCCGTCCCCCCACACGTAGGCGAAGGGAGGCTACCCTCTTGTTCACCGGGGTGAACCCCAACGTACAGGCACCAAGATGGGGAGCAACAAGTATACCCACTCCTGCTCGGCGTCTCTCACCAGGGGCAACTCCAGAATGGAAGAGTGTCCAACCCCTCTCAAAGAAACTGGTTCCAGAGCCAGAGCCATGCGTTGAGGTGAGTCAGACTATTTCTTGCCAGAACCTCTTAACCTCACACACTAGCTCAGGTTCCTACCCCACCAGAGAGGTGACGTTCCACGTTCATTCATTCAACCTTTATTTAGTCAGGTAAATCTTTTGAACCTCATGGGCTCATTTACGAAAGCGACCTGCTAAAACTAAAGAACAATGAACAGCAGTGGTAGAATTTCCTTAAACAATAAACAAACAAACAATAAACAATAGAAAACAAAAGAGAGAAAAAAAACAAAAGAAAGTTTTTTTTTTTTTTAACAAAGTATCAAAAAACTAGCAAAACATTATAAGGTAGACGTATAAAATCAAAGACAGGAACAAATCTGCATTGGTTTTTGCCAGGATTCCAACAGATTCTGAAAACCATTTAGAGAAGTCAAGGTCGAGAGCTTCAGATCTTTTTGTAAGATATTCCATGAAGCAGGAGCGGAGTAGGAGAAGGCCCTTTTTCCAAGTTCAGTCCTCACTGACGGAACACTGCAGGTAATCATGTCCTGAGAGCGCACACTGTAGCTGCACTCACGTAAGGACATGTAGGAGGAGATGTATGAGGGCAGCAGACCAAGAAGTGATTTAAAGATGAAAATGTACCAGTGGAAGCTTTTAAACCGAAGGTATCGTCGACGATACGTTTTCACAAGCTATTTTTACATTGCCGTAACTCTGCAACCGTTTGCGCTATCAGAAAAATTTAAACGGTGTTTGAAAGAAAAAAGAGTGCGCTTTTATGCTGTTTTTGCTGCAGTTACGGTAGTCACTCTCTCCCGGCTGCAAGCGCTGGGGAAAGCGAGGCTTTTGTCTTCAGCAGAACGGAATGCAGCGTGAGCAGGCAAACATGAGCAGCAGAGCAGAGATTCAGCAGAAACTATGTCAAACTAATGTTTTTCAAGGAATAAAAAGACAATAAGGAGATTCCTAGATGATTTGGAGAAGTTTCTTTTTGTTCTTCTGAAGAAAAAGCTGAAAAAACATTTGATCTAATAACTTTTTGAATTTTATTTCTGAATGAATGAGGCTCGCTTGTTACTTGTGGATAATAGTTTTTACTGGGTACACATAATAGGATGTATTTATAGTTTTATTTTATGTTGTTTTTAGAATAGTTTATCAAGTCTATAAGATATTATAATCATCAGTTTGTACTTTGTCTGTGTAGAAGTGCACTATATATGAAAGTCTCAATACAACAGCACCACACACCACATTGCTGTGACCAACTCATTCGTGATACACAAGGACCAGTGTGTCACTATGAGAAGTAAGATGATGACCAGAGATTCCAGGAAGAGCTGGCAGCACACCTCCTAGGTGTTCCTCTTCGAAATGAGCCACAAAAAGGAACCTGTCTCCAGCCCCATGCAGCAACGATCAGGCAATGTGTCTCAAGCATGGGAAGGCGGCGCTGCAAGCACTGAATAAGAAAAGCACAACCTGGAGGTGTGAGGCCTGTGATGTGGGCTTGTGCCTCAGCTGGAGAGAAACTGCTTCAGGGAATACAAACAAAGGCTCAGGACAATAATAAGAAATGGGGGAGGGGAAAAATCGCCTGTAAATAGTTAGAATTGTTAGTCTGTTTCTTGTTTGTAAAAATATGTGGGAATAAAAAAAACATTGTAAATGTGTTCTATAGTGTTGAAATTGTTAATTTGTGATGCAAAATCTGTACTTCATGTACAAATGCAAATTTTTATTTGCATAAAATCACTAAAATATATTTTCGTTTTTTGTTTTTTAGTGATATTAAACAGTTTTAATAGTGGTTTAGTATCAAGTATAATGTAAAACAATGCCAGATATTGAAAGTTCTACATATTCTGGAAAAATGTGCTGAAGCACTGGGCCATAGGACATTTTCTTCCTATTTTCTAGTGAAAAACAAGTAAAAAATGCCAGGCGGAAATTTGAGGCTTAGGTGTAAAAGGGTTTTAACCAGTGAATACAGAGTGCAGTGGTGGGTACGATAATCACAACCAGTTATGAATCTTAGTGCACCATGATAGACAACATCCAACATCCGCAGGGTGCTTGTAGGAGCATTCATGTAGAGAATGTCACCGTAATCAATGGAGGGAAGGAAAGTCACAGACACAAGGCGTTTCCTAACATTCAGTGATAGACATGATCTGTTTCTGAAAAAGAAACCCAGTTTAACTTTCAGTTTCTTCACTAGGTTTTCCACGTGGAGTTTAAAAGAGAGATGTGAATCGATCAGGATACCCAGATATTTATAGGAATCAACAAACTCAATAGGGACACCATTTGAAGATAAAATCAGAGGAGGATCTGCTGGAACCGCCTTCCTATTTGAAAAAAAACATCCCTTTTGTTTTATCAGCATTTAGGACAAGTTTGAGACGGAACAAATCTGACTGGATGATGTCAAAAGCGGATTGCAGTAACTGGAAAGCCTTAGCAACTGTTTTAGCTCGGCAGTAAACAACTGTATAGCCAGCTTCTGTAGCTGAGGATCAGACCGCCAGGGTCCCCACCATCGGCCACCACCCATCCCACATTGCACCGACCCCTTTGGCCCCTCCCACAGGTGGTTAGCCCATGGGAAGGGACCTGGGGATGTCTCATGGAAACCGTCACTCAGTTGGAATGTTAACCCTGAAGCACAAATTTAATGAGAAGATTATTTTCACTCAGTCTGACCCCCCTTACCAAAAAGAAGTATACTTTAAGTATATGTTGTTAAGTATACTTAAGTATATAAAGTATATGTCTCTAAGTGTACTTTTAAGTATACTCGCAGTTTACTTACAATATACTTTTTTGGGACTAAATTGGCCCATTTTAGTATACTTAAAGTATACTAGTAGTACACTTTTTATTAGACTTCCAATGTACTTATAGTGTACTTCAAGTTCATATTTTAGTTTATTGAAGTATACTTAAAGTATACTAGTAGTACACTTTTAATTAGACTTCCAGTGTACTTATAGTGTACTTCAAGTTCATATTTTAGTTTATTGAAGTATACTTAAAGTATACTAGTAGTACACTTTTAATTAGACTTCCAGTGTACTTATAGTGTACTTCAAGTTCATATTTTAGTTTATTGAAGTATACTTCAAGTATAACACTAGTATACTTTTCTTTATACTCCAAATGCACTTGTTATATACTTCTAGTTCATACTTTAGTTTATTACAGTATACTTAAAGTATACCACTAGTACACTTTTTCATATACTTCCAATGCACTTGTTATTTACTTCTAGTTTACAGTTTATTTTATCATTTAAGTTAAATTTTTGAATTTCTAAAACTAATACCATGTTGTCATTGTAATTGTTATGTTGCACTTGTAAGTTTGCTTAACAATACTTGCACAATACTATTTATATGCTAAAAATTATTTTTTAAAGTATTCTGAAAGATGTGTTTACAAAGTCATAAAACAAGGTCTTGAGAACTTCAATATTTTTATATAAAATTAAGGTGCAGCTCAAAAACAGTTTACAAAACAGCAGCATTTAAAATGAATCCCTTCCCAGTTTTAAAAATTGAAAAGGTGCACATTTGCATTTCAAGGTGTAAACATAAAGTCCAGGGGCCTCATGTATCAACCGTGCGTGCGCACAAAAACCTTGCGTACGTCACTATCCACGCAAAACCCCGTATGTATCAAAACTGAACTGAACGTGAATATGTGCGCATCCAAGTACATTTCCACGCCAGCTCCCCTGTTGGCGTACGCACGTTTCTGTGGTTCTTGTTCCTTTGGCGACACTTACAGGTGATTCAGAGAAACTGAAGCCCCACAGTCTGTGGTTGACTTTAAGAGCGGCTTGAAGACCTTTCTTTTCAACCGAGCATACTTTACTCCTCATGATTCTACTTTTGATCTTAGCTGATACTGTTGTTGATTTTAATTGTTTATTAAATGTTTTATTGACATTTAATTCTGTTGCACCTTGTAGCACTTTGAGATTTTCATTAATGAAAAGTGCGTTATAAATTGAATTCATTATTATTATTATTATTATTATTAGAGGATGTAATAAATAGTGTAACACGCAGAGCATTTATTTATAAACAGATATAATTTGCTGATCTAGGATATGGCTTATCAGCCGTTTTCAGAAATAATCATTTTTCAGTTTGGCACTGCTGCGCTCTGGAGCAACACAGGAGCCGTGCATCACGCGTGCACATGCAGAAGCAGCGATCAAACTGTTCCCGAGCTCTCCTGAGGGAGCTGGCAGGTCGATCGGGACTGTGCAGTCCAGTCCACACAAAGCCGATTCATGTCCAATGGAATGGTCTCATCCATATGATTCCAAAGGCTGAGTGGTTGCGCTTTGGAGCGCGCGCACCCTCGCCGGTGTTACACGGCAGTGGAGGTGATTCATTATCTGCGTTTATTGTAGATTTCTCCAAAATGACACGTGAAAGTACACCATATATAACTTGTAGGAGAGTAAAGGCTTCACAGACAAACAGATTGCGCACAAGGCTGCGGTGCGCGCAGCGTTTGGAGACTCCAACATCACGTCATGTCATGAAAACTCTCCACTGAGACGCACAGACTCGTTTCTTCATATCAGCTATTAAATAAACAAAGATCTATGTTCTACCAAACATCCAAGTAAGTTCCTCTGTGTTTACAGTAATCATGGTAATAAACTCGTGCGCAAAGTTAATATTTTCACTCAGAATGAATGGATGAGCCGGTTGCGCACCAAAGCAGCTGCGCGCACACACAAACACCGACACACATCACTCGTTCTTTGCGTGATAAAAACATTTTATTACTATTCTTACTTGGGATTTCTTTCCTCACTCATATTATATTAAATTCATTATTTTCCTGAATCTAGAAATCATTTCTGATCGCGCAGGGATCAAACAAACATGTCCTTCACACATGCAGGAAGTAATTTGCATCTGTTTAACATATGTAAATGAAGGCGTGTCAGGGGAGGTGTCTCACGTGCGCTCAGTTCCACGTTGGTTGTGATGTACAAAAGGAATGTGCGTGGATTCAGGTGTACGCACAGTTTGATACATCTGGATTTTTTTGTGCGTACACACTTTTCTGGATTTGACCGTACGTCACTTTTCAGTAGGAAATCCACGCAAGTCTTTGTACATGAGGCCCCAGAACACAATGTAAAAATGTGTGCATTTGCTTAAACAAAGCAAAAATAGTGTCTCCAACTGGAAACTGAAGTCTTTCCTTTTCAGAAGGCATCTTCACATCTTTGGGGGGGGATAAAAAAAAAAAGTTCACCGGTAGTTGTTTATGTTGCATTTTCTTTTCTTAGGACTCTTCGCACATTTTTCATGGTGGTGTCAGGGAACTTTGCCTTGGTGTAGACTGAAAAAAAAAAAAACCAAAACAAAAAAAACAGAAATTACTCCAATGTTATGTTATTCTATCATCAGTGTAATTACTCTCACATCAAACATATCCTTAAAATATGTCTCTAGGTTTCACGAGTGATAAACAATAACTTATTATTAAAGGGAACCACAATTACTTTTAAACATTTGACTTTATTTGATAAACTTTTATTTTAACTGTAAAAATACTGTAGGGTGGTTTAGTTTTGTACATTTTTAAAATATATTTTAATGTGTTAAAATATACACATGTTAAAATATACTTTAAAAATTTACAAAACTAAACACCCTACAGTATTTTTTACAGTCATTGTTTTACAGTTAAAATAAAAGTTTATTATTAAAGTCTAATGTTAAAAGTAATTGTGGTTCCCTTTAAAAAAAAAAAAAAAGTTATGCTCTCAGATATTTTTGATTTAACAACTACGAATAATACCCGTAACCTGCATTTAACTTTGATTGTAAACTTTTTTTTATTATAGAGCACATAACCAAATCCAATCTAATCCATATGGTATCAGTGAATGGCATTTTTAGGTGATTGTATCAGAATCTGCATCATAAACCGTGAGGAGCATGGAACATTACAGTAATTTGTTCATAAAACGAGAAAAACATTAGGAATGTATTTTAGAATGAGTTTTGTCCTACATTCAAACCTATACACTCACCAAGTATCAAGCTTTGTGTTGTCCAAAGGCTTTGACTCCACAACTTTATGAGCCCCCGATTGCCTCCCAGTCAAACTTCAATTGGCCAATAATGCTCTCCCGTAGACGAGCACGGCAAGATCTCCAACCAGCAAACCCAAGCTGTTGTTTTTCCTAGTCTTTTTTTCCCAGTTTCTTGTCAGATTTCTTCACATCATCATAAATCAGCAGGAACAACAGCTGCAGCAGATCAGGTGGAACAAAAACAGGCAAAGCACCAGGACATAAAGATAAGACGGAGCTCTTCCTCATTCTGGTCCAACATCATGTAAACCAGAGAACTTACCCTCACAGAGATTTATTTCCATCCTGACTTTGTCCTAAATCCAACATTTAAACAAACCTGCTGTCATCACCTGGGGCCTCATGTATCAACCGTGCGTGCGCACAAAAACATTGCGCACGTCACTTTCCACGCAAAACCCCGTATGTATCAAAACTGAAATGAACGTGAATATCTGCGCATCCACGTACATTTCCACGCCAGCTCCCCTGCTTGCGTACGCACGTTTCTGTGGTTCTTGTTCCTTTGGCGACACTTACAGGTGCTTCTGAGAAACTGAAGCCCCACAGTCTGTGGTTGACTTTAAGAGCGGCTTGAAGACCTTTCTTTTTAACCGAGCATACTCTTCCTCCTCATGATTCTACTTTTGATCTTAGTTGATACTGTTGTTGATTTTAACTGTTTTATTATTTGTTTTATCGACATTTAATTCTGTTGCACTTTGTAGCACTTTGAGATTTTCATTAATGAAAAGTGCGTTATAAATTGAATTCATTATTATTATTATTATTATTATTATTATTATTATTATTATTATTATTACTATTAACTGTTCATGATGTGAAAATGATTAATATTCCCACCAAACACACGATTAACAAGTACATCCACATGGACGCGCAAAGTTGTGCAAAAAATAAATGTAACAGGAACGGATACATTCAGCCTTACTGGAGGATATAGATAGTGTAACACGCAGAGCATTTATTTATAAACAGATATAATTCTCTGATCTAGGATATGGCTTATCAGCCGTTTTCAGAAATAATCATTTTTCAGTTTGGCACTGCTGCGCACTGGCGCAACACAGGGGCCGCGCATCACGCGTGCACGTGCAGAAACTGGGGTTCCACAGGAGCTTAGAGGGAGCTGGCAGGTCGATCAGGGCTGTGCCAGTCCAGTCCACACAAAGCCGATTCATGTCCAATGGAATGGTCTCATCCATATGATCCCAAAGGCTGAGTTATGGTCGCGCTTTGAGCGCGCGTGCACCCTCGCCGGTGTTACACGGCAGTGGAGGTGTGTCATTATCTGTGTTTATTGTAGATGTCTCCAAAATGACACGTGAAAGTACACCATTTATAACTTGTATGGGAGTAAAAGCTTCACAGACAAACAGATTGCGCACAAGGCTGCAGCGCGCGCTTTGGAGACTCCAACATCACGTCATGTCATGAAAAGTCTCCACTGAGACGCAGAGACTCGTTTCTTCATATCATCTATTAAATAAACGAAGATCTATGTTCTAGCAAACATCCAAGTAAGTTCCTCTGTGTTTACAGTAATTATGGTAATTAACTCGTGCGCAAAGTTAATATTTTCACTCAGAATGAATGAATGAGCCGGTGGCGCACCTGACAGCAGCGTGCGCGCACACGAATACCGGCACACAATCACTCGTTCTTTGCGTGATGAACACAGTTTATTACTATTCTTACTTAGGATGTTTGTCCTCACTCATATTATATTAAATCCATTGTTTTCCTGAATCTAGAAATGATTTCTGATCGCGCAGGGATCAAACAAACATGTCCTTCACACATGCAGGAAGTAATTTGCATCTGTTTAACATATGTAAATGTAGGCGTGTCAGGGGAGGTGTCTGACGTGCGCTCAGTTCCACGTTCATTGTGATGTACAAAAGGAATGTGCGTGGATACCGGTGTACGCACAGCTTGATAAATCTGGATTTTTTTGTGCGTAGACACTTTTCTGGATTTGACCGTACGTCACTTTTCAGTAAGAAATCCACGCAAGTCTTTGATACATGAGGCCCCAGGTTTGTTTAAATTATGCCTCTCAAGTTTGCAGCTGTTCTGCAAAGTTTCAAACACCTTTCACTGAAAACAGTTTTCTGTTCATATCACTCTTAAAGGATCACAGCTCTGCACTGAATGACATCATTACTCTTTAATCACAAAGTAGGAACAGTTTGGAGTCCGACGTGTGTTTCCAGAGTGATGCTTTGTGTTTTTTTACTTCCCTCACCTCTCTCACAGTTCTGTCCTCCAAACCCTAGTGGACAGTCGCAGCTGAAGGAGCCCCACAGGTTCACACAGGTCCCTCCATTCAGACACGGGTTGTTGTTGCAGAAATGTCTCTTAGCAGAGCATCCTGGAGAGGGAAGGGAAGAGAATGCCTGTTTGTTCTGCCCCACCTCAGTATTTCAGCACAGGAGCCGAAGCAGAAGCTGATCAACTGTTCGCAGCAGGCACAGTTATTATTTGAGCCTTCTTCAAGCTGAGCTCATTACAGTCTGAGTTATTTTCTCGGCAGGTTTTTGTCACTCGGCTGGTTGAACAGCAAACATGGATTCTTTTTAAAATGATCACGTTTAACTGAAGGAAATAAATTTTCTGTAAAATAACAGAGTGAATGTTGAGTGCAGAGGGCCTGGTGATGTTCGCTGAAGAAGCTGAAACTGAGTTGTTAAAGCTAAAAGAAGCAGAACACTAGCTAAATGCTACAAAAACTAAATGTTAGTAAAAGACTAGCCAAAAACTAAATGTAACAATCGGCTAGCTACAAGTAGCAAAACCTAGTTAAATGCTAAAAAGCTAAATGTAAGCAAAAAACAGCAAAAGACTAGCTAAAAGCTAAATGTAACAATTGGCTATAGCTACAAGTAGCAAAACAAAAGCTAAATATTAGCAAAAAATTGCAAAAGATGAGCCAAAAACTAAATGTAACAATCGGCTAGCTACAAGTAGCAAAACACTAGCTGAAAAAAGCAAGATTAGCTGAAAGCCATAAGTATGAAAATGCTAAGTAAAAGTATTAAAATGCTAGAAATATTAGCAAAAAAAGCTAACGCTAGCTAGCTAGCTAGAAGCTAAAAAAGTACAAAAAGATAGCTAATAATAGCAAAAGTCTAGCTAGAAGCTAAAAAGTATCAAAAGGACAGCTAAAATCTAAAAGCAGAAGAACAGTAGCACAAAGTTATAACATAGGAGAACAGCAGCTAAAAGTTAAAATGAGCAAAATGTTAAAACCTGAAAGAAACAGAATGATAACTTCAGACTAAAAGTAGCAAAAGCTACTTTTCGCTACCAGCTAAACTTGTGGAATGATAGATAAAAGTAGCAAAAGACTAAAAGTACAAAATACCAGTAGTTTAAAGCTAAAAGTAATGAACAATAGCTAAAAGCCAAATGTATAAAAGTAAAAGTATAGAAAATAAAAATAAAAGTAACAAATGGCTAGCCACAAGCTAAAAATAGCAAAATGCTAGCTAAAAGAAACATTACCGGTAGTAAAAAAAGTAGAGCAAGTACACACAAACAGATTCAAAGATTCAATGACACTCAATGTTTCTGAAGGAACTGAAAAGGACTCAGTGTAAGTTTACAGGTAAAATGTTTATAAAGAACATCAAATATTGTGAAACGTATAACAGTTACAAAAACCAAAAGCCGCAGCACTCATCTCCTGAATGAGCTGAATGTTTGGATTTATGAATGGCTAAAATAGTACAAAATATGCAGAAGTATTCAGATTGTTAAAACATAAAGAAAAAGAATGAACTGGAAGACAACAGTGTGAATGCTGACTCAGCATTCAGACCAACACCTGTGAGAGCTCACCTGGCAGAGTGCCGTTGTTGGCGGTGTAGCCGGCCATGTCTATGTGCTGGTTGTCAATACGCAGGTTCTTCATGCACCCCACAAACTGCCGCTTTCGGACGGGAAAGTCTTCTGGGAGTTTGGGGACTCCTCCAAGGAGCAGGGGCCCAGTAAGGTCCAGAGATCTGACCCGGTAAAGAAACCCATTAATGCAAAACACTTCATCAACAATGTGCTAAAATATCCTCCATGTAGTTTTGTTGTTACTTTTCTACTTGGAAAAACAAAGCTTCATTTTAAAACAAGTTTATTCTTTGTCTTCATTGTAAAAAAGATAATCATATTTATAACTAATTACTTAGGCCACTTAAAGACCGTGTAAAGTGAAATTAAATGTGTGTTTTTAGTTTGTCACATGGCATAAATATGTGTTATTAATCACCCATATAAATCTGACTGATTAAAAACATTGTTTACCTTATAAAATTAAGTCTCAAAAATCATGAAAAAACATGATTTTGCCTTGCCCTGGAACGCTGGGGGCGTGTCAGTGCGTGGGCGTGGTTTCAGCGCAGCTGCGCTCGTGTCCTGCTCCCACAGTGGAGAGGCAGACAGCAGAGCCAGTAAACCTGCTCTGTTTTTATCTGAATTCTGTAACAGCAGCTACTTTTTCCAAGAGTTACGCTGTTTTTGTAAATAGTTTTCTTGTGTGTTTTTAATCTGGAATGAATAAAAAAAAAAAAAAAGAGTTGTACCATGCGGGAATTGAACCCGTGGAGTTTGGGACGGAAGGCAAGCGCTTTATCCATTGACCTATCCAGGCACTACAGATACTCGGTATAAAACCACGCGGTATAAAAACATGTTATGATTTGTACGGGTGCCCTGACCATTGCGACATCCAGGGAAGATGCACGAACGAGGCATAATTGATTAGCTAGCTAACAATGAACAAAATATCTATGCTATTGCTATCTGATGCTATCTGCGATTCGCGAGTGAACGGCTCCACCGAGGCGAATTTATACGGCTGGAGCTGCAGGGGGTGGGGCTATACTAATGAGGACCGCGTGACGAAACGCGGTCCCGTTTAAACCACGCCTAAAAAATCCTGAAAAAGACATATCTTTATACACAGTTTCATCTATAACTCCAAAATTAATTGAGCTACAATTTTGAGACTTTTTACTCATTTACAACATTACAATTATGACATTTATAATGTTTATTTAAGAAAATATTGAAATTCACTTTACACGGTCTTTAAAGAGCGACTAAACTCAAAATCAACTTTTTTTATCTGATAAACTCCCTAGAATGTGTTTAAAATGTTGTATAGCACTATGTCTGTGTTAATCTTCATATATTTGTGCATATTAGTTTAAATCGGCAATATTTGGTCTAAAAACGTGTTTACGGTAATCCTATGGGTTGAACAGAGGAATTGCACCTTAATTTTCTTATTGGTCTAGGATTCTCACTGTGACGTGTCTTGTACACTCTGACGTCACAAAAGTGGTTCAAGCAGAGCCAATCCCCTGCAGAGATGAGAAGGTCCTCGCTGCAGTTCATACCTTATATGGAAGTGGTACATTGCACACCGAAAAAGTACTGCAACGAAGCATATTATCGTTTTTGGAATGGCACTACAGTAGTTATTAGTATATTTCAACTTATTTATTTTAAGAATACTTTTCACTTCATCAAAACTATTTGGTTGTACCGGTATTTGTTTTCTTATTGTGCGATGGACGAGTGATAAGTTGGGGCAGTGGTGGTGGTGCAGGTTTGGGATCCGAACACTAGCACTTTGAGATTTTTATTAATGAAAAGTGCATTATAAATTGAATTCATTATTATTATTATTATTATTATCCGGAAGAACCATGTTCGATCCCCGGTCACGGAATACCTTGTGGTATTATTTACCTTTTTTTTTTTTTAGGCCTTTTGTTTTGGATAGATCGGGTGAGAATAGATAAATACATCTACATAATTATTCTTTGTTGTTGCTTGTTGTAAGTTGTTTGCTAGAGTTTTAGTTTGTTTTAGTTTGTTGCTAGAGGGGGCGTGAACGCAGCACAACCACCCACCTCCTCCCCTCCTTGTCTCTCGACACCCATTTTCATGGGGATTTTGAATCTGGTCTGGGGGCGGGGCTACCGTTTCACAGTGGGATGAGTGCCTCTTTAAAGAAATTGTTAAAAGTTTTTCTGGAATTCCTTGTGCAAATCTTCTTTGTCATCTTCTCTGGTGTAAACTTACCTTTTGGATCCTGTCTGGCTGCCCTGAGCTGAGCACGAATAGTACCCGATCATGAGGCCGAATCTCAGCGCCACCGAGGTGTCGCAGTCGTCCACGGTCACAACAACAATCTGCTATTTCAGCTACTATTTAGCCGTTTTATGCTCATTTTAGCTTTCAGATAATTCCACATTTTTGCAGCAATTTCAAGTTATTTCTGCCTAATTCTGGGAAATGTGTTTTTGTTAAGCTAATTTGTTGTTGTTTTTTCAGATAATTTCCACTTTTTTGTGCTCATTTCTGCTTCATTCAGCTTTCTTCTGCTAATTTAAGCTTGTTCCAACTTTTCAGCTAGCTTTTTAGCATTTTTAGCTAATTTCAGCAGTTTTCAGATAAATTTGTTTTTCATGGCCATTTCTGCTTCTTTTCACTTAATTTCTGATAATTTCAGCTTGTTATGCTCCTTTCAGCTTAAATATGCTAGTTTTAGCTATTTTGATATTTCAGCTACTATTTAGTTGGTTTTTGGTTAATTTTAGCTTTTCCATCTAATTCCATATTTTTTTTTTTAGCTCATTTCAGCTCTTTTCACTTCCTTCTGGTACTTTAAGCTTCTTTCTGCCTTACAGCTACTTTTCAGTCATTTCTTTGATAATTTCAGCTATTATTTTAGCTACTTTCCTATTTGCCTGCTAATTTCTGCTTATTTAAACCTATTTCAGCAAATATATGTTCTTTCTGCTTTCTATGTTTATTTAGGCTTGTTCTTCCATTTCAGCATGTTGTTTTAGCAAAGATCAGCTGCTTCTCAGCAAGTTCTGCAATAAGCATGCACACTGCATTTTCACAGGAAATGCAATTTCTCTAAGGATAAATGTAGCTTCTTGTTATAAACCCTTTAAAAGGCATTTCTCACTCACATTAGAGAATGAAGAGCTGCAGCGTCACGGTTTGGGCAGAGTAGTGATTGCTCAACAGCACTCGAGGAACGAGGGCGGGTGCTGAGCTCCGTTGTGCTCCCATCAGCTGCTGGCTCCGTTGCCATGGGCGACCAGGCTGCAGCAGGCCGAGCACCAGAACGCCAGCGGCTCGTTCGGCCCCTCTCACAGTCTGTTTTCTCCTTTCAGCTTTACGCCAAGCTGCAGTGCATCAAGGCGGAGATCAAGGACGTGAACGACGAGCACGTGAGGAGCCGCCAGGAGCTGGAGCAAACTCAGAACGAGCTCACCAGAGAGCTGAAGTTCAAGTGAGTCGCACAAACACATGCTTCACTGGAGTTTTATTCTGAAAAATGGATTACCGCATTTTTCACTGTATAAGTCGCACCTGTTTGCATACATTAGCGTGCCGTACGACTTATACAGCAAAGTGATTTATGTTTTTTCCTCATATTTATAAACCAATTTTTGTCTGAGATCTGACGATTTCATTCATTCTGACATGGAAAATAATGGACACTACCGTTTTCAGCCACTAGAGGGCGGTTGACAAATATGGCAAGCCAAGTGTCTCATTAATAGGTAAAAGTGGATATTAATGAGACTCTTGGCTTGCCATACCAAGCCGCCTTCATCTCGCTCTTGAACTCCTGGAGCAAACGTCAAATCAGCCGCATTTCACCGCACCGCCCAGGCGAAATGCAGCTGATTTTACCATTTAACACTAGCACTACCACATGTGAGCCATTCGGATATTCTAACTATAGTTCCCATGGGAGTTAGTCAAATGGCTCATTGAATTAGCAATTTTGCAGCCTTTGGTATGTATATGAGGCCATTCTGTTGGTGTGGATGAGGCCTTGGGGGCATATTTATATATCAGAGTCAGAGAGTCAGAGAGTCTTTATCGTCATTTGCACCACATGTGGTACATGTGATGAAAACGAGAGTATGTACACAGGGTCGTGTATATAAATATATTAAATATATATATATATATATATATATATATATATATATATATATATATATATAAATATATGTACATTACAACATATAATTTCATTTGAGCTGCTTCCTTCAGGGCGAAGGTACGGCCTTCCTTTATTCTCAAGAAACAGAACAAAATTTTCTTTCATACCACAATCAATTAAATCAATAAATCATACTAAGGTATCATGACTTACTGAGCACAAACGTCTTGGCTACACCTTCTGCAACATTGGTATGTATATGAGGCCATTCTGTTGGTGTGGATGAGGCCTTGGGGGCATATTTATATATCAGAGTCAGAGAGTCAGAGAGTCTTTATCGTCATTTGCACCACATGTGGTACATGTGATGAAAACGAGAGTATGTACACAGGATCGTGTATATAAATATATAAATATATATATATAGTATATATATAGTGTATATATATATATATATATATATATATATATATATATATATAATATATATATATATATATACATA
>JBBPBX010004487.1:66420-76524 GCA_038048925.1 Garcialebias charrua | reverse complement strand
CTGAGATTAACGTGGCTTTTTTTAAACCTCTTAAATGCAAATTTTGATCATTGATCATTTCAAAAGTAGCTCTCATGCTGAAAAAGTCTGAACACCCCGGTCTTAAATGCAAATTTTTCGGTCCACTTTATATTAAAAAAAAAACGCCTCTCCTGAAATCCTGGCTATGCATGCTACATCTATACTTATCACGTAAGTATAACCCTGTTATACTTACCAGGGACCCTGGTTTGATCCTGACCTGGGTCAACTTTTTTTATGTTTGTTTTTTATTTGATAAATCCAATTTCATTTTCAGAACATTTTCAGTCGGACCTGCCTCCTCCTTAACAATTGATTAACACAATTTTATATTGTGCCTTCTTTAGTTTTCTTTAGTGCTGATTTGTAAAACCACATCAAAGCCTGAGACCGTCCAGGACCACACATTAAAGGGGACCACATATAGGTCTTTAAAATTTTTATGTTATGTCTGTGTGCTATCTTGACAATATTAATTCATTTTAATACACAAAATAATTCTTAGATAATTAATTATACCCTTTTTAATTCTGCCATTTTTAACTTTCGTTTTGAACGACCGGTTTCTGATACAAGTTCTGAAGTCCACGCCCTTCAACGATCTGTTTACGCCCTCTGTAACAGCCAGTATCTGTAATGTGTTGTTGTTTTAAAATTAGCTCTTTTTTTATTACTCATTTGACTTACTGTTAGTGCTAGCTTAAGATAACTTACCGAAACCCGTCTGAGCGCGCCACAATTTGCTGCTCCTTTTAGCATTAGACCACCCGAATCCGATGCTAATGTTAGCTTGTTCCTCTTCCGGTGTTCGCCAGCTCCGCTCGTTGCACGCGGCGATTTTGGGAGTTATCGCTGTTCCAGTCAAGACAACACAAAGTTCACCAAGTGTCTCCCGTAAATTAATCCGTAAGGAGAAGGTCCTCGCTGCTGCGAGGCTGCTGCGAGGCTGTACAGTTGAAGCTCCGCTCCATCGCGCCAGAAGAGGGTCCCGTTGCCGCCGGTCCCTACGCCGGGGGTCTGCTCGTTTATTTTATTTTTTTTCCATTTATAGATGGCCTCCCTTCACACCTTATAGCCATCCTCTCACTCCAATATGTATTTTTTTATTATATTATATATTTTTATTATTATTATTATTATTATTATTTTTTTTTTTTAATAGAGAGAAAGAAAGAAAAGAGAAAGTGAGACAACAAAACAACAATTATCCACAAAAAGAGCACAAGGCAAACACACCAAACCTCCGTCCACAATCCTGCAAAGCACATGACAGAACACAGCAACGAAACATACAAGCATAAAGACTGATAATATTCATGACCTTGCATTAGATTTCTATATATAAACATACCCATACCTACAAATATATATACAGTATACATACATATATATTTATATTCATTTATATACCCATCTACATATATCTACATATACATCCCTGCATCCATTTGTGTGTGGTTGTGAGCATGCATAAGTGAATAAGGTTCCTCCAATAGAACATTTAGTAGCGATTGTGAAGCATCAGAGATCCGTCCCCCCAAAGCCCGAGACAGACGAAAGGGCGATCAAAGCCCAAGACCCCAGGAAGGACCCCGAGCCCAGAGTCCCCAGGACCACCCGAACAGGACGAGCCACTCGTCCACTCCCCAGATCCGACCAAGGGGAAGAACCGGACGAACCCCACCAGGGACCACACACAATGACCCCCCGGGGTCAACAGCGACAAATACACAGGCCCCCGCCAGAGCCCGCTGCACCGATGTAGCCCCAGGGCCGGTCACCGATGCTCGGGCACCGGGGACGCCCACCCCTCAGGCCCAGACCCGACAGGACCAGAGGACCCGAGCCCCACCAGGCAGCCACCAGGCTGGTTGCTCGTTTCATTTCTACTGGCTGCGCGTTGGGAGCGATCGCAAATCAGAGTCAGAGAGTCAGAGAATCTTTATTGTCATTTGCACCGCATGTGGTACATGTGATGAAATGAGATTATGTACACAGGGTCCCAGTTACATTCAACAACAAAATGCAAGAGAAAAACAGTAATAACATCTAGGATTGACTAAGAAAAACATCAACTAGAAATACACTAAGCACTAATGTAATAGAAAAACAAAATCATTACAAACAGACAGCCGCATGAACATGAGTCTATATGAGCAAATGGTCACATATGAACATAGCAACAAGAAAACAGATCAGCATCAGCATGATGTGATATTTTGCAGTGTTTACTCTTATTGTTCATTTATTCATGACTCTAACAGCCTCAGGGTAGAAGCTGTTCCTCAGTCTAGTGGTTCTACACTTAATGAGAGACTTAATGAAAGACCAAAAAACATGCTTATTAGGCTGATTGGTGACTCTAAATTGACCCTAGGTGTGAGTGTGAGAGTGGATGGTTGTTTGGTGTGAGTGAGACAGGTCCCTCTTGTAAATGAGTCCCCGTGACTCAACGAGGCTAGCCTGTATAAATAAAGGTTGAATGAATGAATGATAATGCTCCTCAACCTCCTTCCTGAGGGGAGTGGGGCAAAAAGTGTGTGTGCAGGGTGAGTGGGGTCTTTCATGATGCAGGTGGCTCTTTTCCTGCATCTGGAGGTGTAAATGTCTGTGATAGAGGGGAGACTGACTCCGACAGACCTCTGTGCAGCCTTCACCACTCTCTGCAGAGCTTTTCTTTCCGCAGCTGTGCAACCTCCATGCCACACATTGATGCTGGAGCACAGGATGCTCTCCACTGCACACCTGTAGAAGGAGGTGAGGACTGGGCTGCTCAGACCAGCTCGTCTCAGTCGTCTGAGGAAGTAGAGTCTCTGATGACCTTTCTTGATCAGGCTGGTGGTGTTGTTGGTCCAGCTGAGGTTATCATTCAAGTGTACACCCAAGTACTTGTAGCTGGAGACCACTTCCACTGCAGATCCACTTATGTTCAGTGGGGTGTGGGTGTGTTTGTTCCTTCTGAAGTCCACAATCATCTCCTTTGTCTTCTTCACATTTATGTGAAGGTTATTGTCTTTGCACCAGCTCTCCAGGTGTTCCACCTCCTGCCTGTAGCTGGACTCATCATTGTTCGTGATGCAGCCCACCACAGCTGTATCATCTGCAAACTTTACAATATGACAGCCTGGATGGGTGGCTGCACAATCATGTGTGAGCAGAGTGAACAGAAGAGGGCTTAACACACATCCTTGAGGAGAGCCAGTGCTGAGGGTTATGGTGGAGGAGGAGAAGTTGTGGATCTTCACGGACTGAGGTCTGTTTGTTAAGAAGTCTGCGACCCAGTTACAAATGGAGGGGCTTAGTCCAAGTGTAAATAGTTTGTCCATCAGGGTTTGGGGGATCATGGTGTTGAAGGCAGACGTGAAGTCCACAAAGAGCATACGGACGTATGAGTCCTTCTGATCCAGGTGGGTGAGAGCAGTGTGGACCACAGAGGAGATTGCGTCCTCTGTTGATCGGTTCTCACGGTATGCATACTGATGGGGGTCCACGTTCATGTTGATGGATGTTTTGATGTGAGTCATGACCAGTTTCTCAAAGCATTTTGCGACTATCGGGGTGAGGGCCACTGGCCGATAGTCATTCAGGCCAGTCACTGTGGAGCTTTTTGGGGGGTCACAATACACTAAAAATTGAACTAAAACCTAAAAATAACAATTATACTTTATTTACAAAGCCATTTAAAAAAAACACAGCTGCAACAAAGTGCTGTACACATGAAATTAAGAACATATAAACAAAAGATGAGATGAAATCATGAAAAACAACAGTCATGTGTTTAATACAGAAGTGGGTTGAGCCCAGAGCCATATAAAGTGAGAGTTGCGACACTTCCATAGAGTTCCATTGTAAGAATGGAATGCGGAAGTCACGTGGGTCATGGAGGGGGCGATTTGTTCCATGGCTCTGGTTACAGTCTGAAGCTGCCTGCAGTAGCGCTCCGTCGCCGCCAGAGGGCGCAGCTCCACAAGGTTTCCATAGCCGTAGTTTGGAACGATTGACCGCCTGTCGGCGAGTTCAAAGTGTCGGAACTCTCACTTTATATGGCTCTGGTTGAGCCCAGAGCCATATAAAGTGAGAGTTGCGACACTTCCATAGAGTTCCATTGTAAGAATGGAATGCGGAAGTCACGTGGGTCATGGAGGGGGCGATTTGTTCCATGGCTCTGGTTACAGTCTGAAGCTGCCTGCAGTAGCGCTCCGTCGCCGCCAGAGGGCGCAGCTCCACAAGGTTTCCATAGCCGTTGTTTGGAACGATTGACCGCCTGTCGGCGAGATCAAAGCGTGTCGGAACTCTCTATATATATGGCTCTGATTGAGCCAGGGGTTGCTAGGTGATGGGCTGGACTCAGGTTGTGGTGGGTTGTGGCTGCGGTTTGTGACGTGACGTCACAAACCGCAGGAAGTGAGGAACGAACCGTTTTTATCACAGACAAATAAATCTACTTAGAGTAAATAAACCACTGGGTGCATTTCTTTGGACTTAGGACTGTTTTTTTTATGAAGTACATACCCAAAGTTGAGTAAAAAAAACATTAAAAAGTGAATTTTGCATGTGTGGTCCCCTTTAAGCACATTATATGGACCGGACCGGTCATGACAACACAGCCCATTAACATCATATCCGGAAGATGTCAGTAAATTTCAGCTAAATCTCATGTTTTGGTTATCCCGTGCGAATGCGCATAGGCGTCGCAACCATTATATGTGATGGGGACACCCCCCCCCCACACACACACCTTCAAATTTTTTTTAATTTGGACCCCCCACTTTTACTATGAAACATTAGTTCAGTCAGCATGGTTTCTATTTCTTCGTGAACAAATCCATTCCACTTGATTAATAGGAGAATACTCAAACCACTAAAACTCCACTCCAGGTTTTCCAGGTTTTCCTGTTTACCTCCAACCCTCCACCAGCATCAGTGTTTCTGTGTGTCTCTTCCTGCCTCAGTAGAGAACGCTGACAGGTGGAGGAAGTGGAGGTACCTCTGTGCTGATTGCTTGCCAGTTTAGAGAGCTTAGTGTGGGCAGTTGTTGACTGGGGGGTTGATCTTAAACATGTATACATGTTAGGAGGATGTTTGAGAGGAGCTATGTAGCATCTTAGCTTAGCAGTAACTGTGAATTGGGCTTAAGTGAAATGTCACCATATCTGGCTTCCTTACTTAGATAAAAAACTTTTACAAATACTATTTGCTGGTGAAGATTCTCAGTCGTCCAGGACATGATAAAATCAAAAAGGCGTTCAATACAAGATCAACTGGACTTTATTTGTTACAGAAGACGTTTCGACCCCTATCCAGAGGGCTTTCTCAATACAAATACTATTGTTAAATTTTTTTTTTTTTCTACAACAAAATAGTCAGTCTGTCTTTCAGGGCTATCTCAGTCTAAAATAAAAATATGAAATTCAATTGCAATTTTTAAGCATTTTTAAGGTCTTTTAGCTTTTAGAACTTTTTTCCTACATTTCTGTTTCTTTTTAGAACCCTACAAAATATTTATGGCAATTATTGAAAAAAAAACAAAAAAACATTCTCCCCAGTGATTCTTTTTTGGACAATTAATTAATTAATTTATTTATTTATTTAGTCCCAGTTTGGCACTTTTTGAAGACCCTCCATCCCCCCCTTACCCTTCAGACATGGAAGCTGAAAATGATACATGATGTGGTGTGCAAGAGTGAGAAAATTGTTAATGAAAGAGATTTCTTTAAAAGTCAATTGGGTATCATTAGAAAACAAAATCATAAATGCAGACATTTACCGTTCAGTTATTTTACATTTATTCTACAAAAATATTGAATAATTATTTGAGTGTGTCCAATTACTGTCTGGTGAGTATTAAGGTATTCATTATAAGCGAGTGTTATTTTGAAGAGTACATGCATATTTTATTTTATTTCTGGTTAAAATCTTAGCCAAACATGATTTGCTGTGTAGAGTTTACATCATGGCTGTGCAACCCTGGTCCTTAAGGGACACTTTCATGCAAGGTATGGATGTTTGTGTGTCCTCCAACATGCCTTTGGGGCTGGCTGTGGCTGAGTGGTTAGAGCAGTGTTCCTCCAATGCAAGAGTTGGTGGTTTGATTACACGAGCAGTCACATGCTGAAGTGTCCCTTAGTAAATTCAAAATCAAAACCTGCCAACTCCAAATAATTAACACTGAAAAGAAAGAAAAAAAAACTACAGCTTTTGCTGCGTTGGAGCAATGAAACCTGCATGATAGTAAGATGAATTGAGTGTTCTCACTGACCTTAACAGTTAGTGTGCGTAAATAGTTGTGTATTTTGTTAGCGCTGTGATGAACTGGCATCTGTATATATGTGGACTATTCCCTGAAGACAGGGTGCTCCCTCAATCTTGAAAAGGACAAAGTGGGTTTGCAAAATGAATGAGCCATAAACTCCTTGGAAGCTACATGCTAACTCACTTTACCTAATGTTTTATGCAGAGCTTATAGCATATTTTTCTGTTAAAATGTACCCTTCTCTAGGTCAAACCGAGTGAAACAAGAATGTAAAGCTCTCTGGAAAACTGAGCCAAAAATTCTCTTGCATGAACAATCACAACTCCTAAAAGACTGCAGCCTCTTTACAAAATTGATTGGATAGACTAGTCCAGAGTCCTTTGAAATCGTCTTCAAATATCTGCAAATAGTACTGGTATTGTCTTTACTCATGAAAAACTGTGCAACTAACATATCCTTTGCCATAAAGAAGCCTGTAATGTTTTGAAACAACTCAACTGCTGATACTATAAAAATGTTGTAACCTTTATACAGCTGACATTTCAACTGTTCATCAATGTCATTTTCCTACTGTTGTAATAGGAACATAATTTTAGCGCCAACTTTTTAGGATCTGCTGATGGACAACATTCTATGATTTTTATTTAATTTAATTTGCATAATAAGAAAAAAAATTGATTTAATCCCCAATCATTCAAGTTGGCAAGCACTGATATTCAGTGCGGCTGCAGTTTATGTCCTTCGTACTTTATCTCCTAGAAGTAGGCTCATTTTAAAAATAGCAATTACGTTTTTCACCATTTCATTGTATAGTTGTCTTTGGTATTAATTTTCCAAAATATGCTTTTATCAATGCATTCTGCTCTTGTAGTCCAGTCTTGGGGTTCACACATTTAGGTATTTTGATTTAATGTTTTGGTTCTTTCTGGTTCTGCGCATATTTGATAATTTTGGAATAATGACACTTAGTCATCATCTCTGTTTCTGGGCTGTCAAAGTCAGAAATATGACACAAGAGACTCTGCTATGACAGCACACTATTTCCATGCCTTCACTTACTAAGAGGCACAATGTATCAACATTCAGCCAGAGCAAGAACTATCACAAAGAAAACTAAGGCATAGTGGGGAAAAAATGATTAGCGTAAAATGTAAAATATGTTCCTTTTTTGTGATTAAAACCCCTGCATTTCAATTTCTTTTTAATGTATGTATTAAAGCTGGAGACTGTTTCTCAGATTTAAGTTTATGAAAAATCTCATAACATTTCAAAATACAGTATGGCTTTTATATAACTTTATTACAGTCTGGAATAGAAACCAGTGAAGTGTGCTTTCTGTGAGCTATTGCTCATTTAGCACTGCTGCTATTGTTAAGACTCCTACTGTCTCTTATCAGTCCAAACAGTACTATTATCACCCACCACTGAATACAGCAGTGGAGCAGTAATGTTCCTGCCCATGGAAGTGTGTTTGCTTTTGTATTATTTGCAAATTATCTCATGAGTCACTAAACTGATTTTAAACAAACTTTATGAAAGCTGAGTAAAAACTGAGTAACCAGTTGGAATATGTCAAGGATCAGGTTTTTGGATTAAAAAGTTCAGCCAGAAAACACGAGTGTTTAAATAAATGTATTATTTTGCAACTGCTGGTGGGAGTCTGGATCCAGTCATGGGAACAAGTCTTCTCAGGCAGGTGATGAGGGAGCTAGAGTACCAGTACCTGTCAGAGAAGACATCATTGTAACTGGTGAGAGAGCAGCTGCAGAGTCATGGTCCAAAAGATGAAACAGGGGTCAAGCACGGAGAGTCAGAGGCCTAAAACAAATCCAAGTGTCTATCCATAATCCAAAATTTGTAAGGCAGAAGGGGTGATCGTTACCAGGGTCAGAAGGGCAGAACAAAATCAGAAGAGGAGCAGGCAGATAAGTAAATCCTAAAGAAAAGGCCTGAGGTTGAATCCACAAGACAAGGCGTGAATTCAAGACGAGAAAACACGAACAAATGACTGGATATATAATACCATGAAGGGTTTGATAATCTGGCAGAGGCTTAGTGTAGATGGGACTCTTAAATAGAGCGTGCAGCTGGTGTGAGGCAAGAGTGCTGATTAGCAGTGGGTAAGTG
Source organism: Garcialebias charrua (assembly GCA_038048925.1). NCBI lineage: Eukaryota > Metazoa > Chordata > Actinopteri > Cyprinodontiformes > Rivulidae > Garcialebias > Garcialebias charrua. The sequence continues at coordinate 68,123 of JBBPBX010004487.1, read as the reverse complement.
GGCATGGCAGGTGGCAGAGAACGATGATCATGACAGAGTCAGCCCAGTTCAAGATGGCCATCACAGCCAATGGTCTTTGGAAAACACAAAAATTGATGCAACTCAGTCAGTTAAACAAAAAAAATGTGCTCAGATTTGGTTTGTTCGTAGCTGAGATTGATCCAAAACACATGCTTTCGGTGCAATACATTGTGCAACTTATTTTCTTAAAAGTTTGGCATTAACTGTTCCAGTCAGCCCTGTTTGACTGTTAGAAAAATATATCTAGTAAAAACACTGAATCAATTTCTATGAAATTCTCAGAAAGTAGTTATTATACACACGTACGGTACAACTAATTAACTTTTGGAATTAACCAAATTAAAGATGATTGCCACGGCTAACTGACATTAAACTACACAAATCCGGCTATACCTTGATGCATATTGTACCAAACTTGGCTGTGATGATAGCTAAAAGTACTTCACAACAGGTACTATCAGTGGTAAAAAAAAAAAGTGAGTAGGCACATAACTGTGTTTTCACCTTTTAATTTTTCTCAAACTTATTCATAAAATTTTGTTTCTTGAACCTAAGAAAATGTGATGTTTCAACACAAAATTTCTTCATTTGATTCATAAAATGTTTCTTGAACCTAAGAAAATGTGATGTTTCAACACAAAATGTCTTCATTTGATGCCCAATCAGGTTACATTAGCAATGCCAGCACAGCAATGAGTCTTCAAGGGGTCGTCCATTGTAAATGTAATACAAAACTGTCATTTTGTAAATTTAACTAGAGATCATCACCAACCTTAGATTAAAAATGTCATCTCAGGATCGAGGTGGATTTTTGTCTGAGCAGCCAACTTCACAATTGTAGCACGCTGAACACGCTTGACTCTCTGAGCACCTGCACAGTTAGAACTATGAGATGAGGGTAGAGTTGGCCAGAAAGAGGAGAGCAAATTGCAGGTAAAGTGGAGTCAGAAACAGTTGGAGTAGAGAGCAGAGTGACAATAATGAAAGGAGAGTTGAATAAAACGGAAAGAAGTGAAAAATGGGAGGATGTGCTCCAAACGGATTCCCCTCTAATTGGTTTTACTATCACTTTCTTGCTGTCGCTCAGTGTGGGAAGTCTTGTTTAAGTTGAAAAATAAGGTGTTTTTCCTTTTAAAAAGACTATGAATAAATACTAATAACAATACTAATTAAATAAAAAGTGCTGCTGGCTAACCAATTAGTGTTCAGTTCAAAGTCTTAGATATCCCATGCTCTGTGACAGTCAGAGTGTTATACTTATGCACAGTATTTGAATATGTGCCATCTGAGTGTAACATTGATTGCACATCTAGGTGAAAAGCTGTGCCCCAAAATGAACACATTTACAGGTGCATCCATTAAAATCTCAAACTGTGTAAATCCATATCAAGCTGCCACTTTGTGTGTGGGTTCTTGTCAATGTGTTCAATATTGCAATTGCCATGAAGCATTGCACAAAGACAAAACTTACACTGCACTGCTTCCAGAATAACTAACAATTATGTGAAAGCCTAACACCTCATTTAAATACTTTAAACAGACAGCACTCTGCTGTGTTGAAAATGCCTCTTTGGTAATTTGCTTCCATTTAGCAAAGAGAACCAGTGAGGTCTGTAATAAGAGCTCACAAACAACTAACACCCTGAAAATGTTAGATAGCCTTAAAGTCAAAGAGGTTGCAC
>JBBPBX010004487.1:32586-51486 GCA_038048925.1 Garcialebias charrua | reverse complement strand
TATATATTAGATTACTGCAGTGCTTATCATATAAACCTGAACATTTGTTTTATCGGGACCTTCTGACCCCAATTTGAAAAAAATAAAAAATATATATAAAATGCAAAAGATAATGTACTGTCCTCCAATGAGAACATCACTTTTTTTTCCCTAAAACTACTTTCTGTACCATGACAGAGTCTAAGTATTTAATTTAGTACGTCCTACTAATCCCATGTATCTTGGAGAAAGAGAAAATGCACAACAAACTAAAGCTTGGGGCCCCTCCCAGCCACCGTATAAATGACTACAGTTAAGAGAAAATGGTTTTGACAAACTGAGTTAATGAGTCATGGGTTGGGCTCTCCAATCTCCGGTGCTGAGGTCGCCGAGGTGGTTAAAAAGCTCTGCGGTGGCAGGGCTCCGGGGGTGGATGAGATTCGTCCTGAGTTCCTTAGGGCTCTGGATGTTGTGGGGTTGTGTTGGCTTACGCGACTCTGCAATATCGCGTGGACATCGGGGGCAGTTCCCTTGGATTGGCAGACTGGGGTGGTGGTTCCCCTATTCAAAAAGGGGGACCGTAGGGTGTGTTCCAACTATAGGGGGATCACACTCTTAAGCCTCCCTGGTAAGGTCTATTCAGGGGTTCTGGAGAGGAGGGTCCGTCGGATAGTCGAACCTCGGATTCAGGAGGAGCAGTGTGGTTTTCGTCCTGGTCGTGGAACACTGGACCAGCTCTACACCCTCAGCAGGGTCCTGGAGGGTGCGTGGGAGTTTGCCCAACCAGTTTACATGTGCTTTGTGGACTTGGAGAAGGCATTCGACCGCGTCCCTCGGGGGGTTCTGTGGGGGGTACTCCGGGAGTATGGGGTACCAGGCCCTTTGATATGGGCTGTTAGGTCCCTGTACGACCGGTGTCAGAGCTTGGTCCGCATCGCTGGCAGTAAGTCAGGCTCGTTTCCGGTGAGAGTTGGACTCCGCCAAGGTTGCCCTTTGTCACCGATTCTGTTCATAACTTTTATGGACAGAATTTCTAGGCGCAGCCAAGGTGTTGAGAGGATCCGTTTTGGTGACCTTAGAATCGCTTCTCTGTTTTTTGCAGATGATGTGGTCCTATTGGCTTCATCAGTTCGTGATCTACAGCTTTCGCTGGAGCGGTTTGCAGCCGAGTGTGATGCGGCCGGGATGAGGATCAGTTCCTCCAAATCCGAGGCCATGGTCTTGAGCCGGAAAAGGGTAGCATGCCCTCTCCGGGTCGGGGAGGAGGTCCTGCCCCAAGTGGAGGAGTTTAAGTATCTCGGGTCTTGTTCACGAATGAGGGAAAACTGGAGCGTGAGATCGATAGGCGGATAGGTGCAGCGTCCGCAGTGAAGCGGGCGCTGTACCGGTCTGTCGTGGTGAAGAGAGAGCTGAGTCAAAAGGCAAAGCTCTCAATTTACCGATCGATCTACGTTCCCACCCTCATCTATGGTCATGAGCTCTGGGTTATGACCGAAAGAACGAGATCTCGGATACAAGCGGCTGAAATGAGTTTTCTCCGCAGGGTGTCTGGACTCTCCCTTAGAGATAGGGTGAGAAGCTCAGTCATCCGGGAGGGACTCGGAGTAGAGCCGCTGCTTCTCCACATCGAGAGGAGCCAGTTGAGGTGGCTCGGGCATCTGGTTAGGATGCCTCCTGGACGCCTCCCTGGTGAGGTGTTCCGGGCATGTCCCACTGGGAGGAGACCCAGAGGAAGACCCAGGACACGCTGGAGGGACTATGTTTCTCGGCTGGCCTGGGAACGCCTTGGGATTCCCCCAGAGGAGCTGCTCCAAGTGGCTGGGGAGAGGGAAGTCTGGGCCTCCCTACTTAGGCTGCTACCCCCGCGACCCGACCCCGGATAAGCGGAAGAAAATGGATGGATGGATGGAGTTAATGAGTAACAATTATTGTGAATGTTTTTGAAGCAGTCACACTGTTGTGTGTTTTTCAGCACAATTCTCATCCTGCAGGTTTCAAGCTATTACAACAAATCATGAATCAATATATTCAGCTCTTTCAGGACAATCCCGCTTTGGCTTTTAGTATTGGTGTAATTTTACCTTTTTGAAATATTTAGCCATTTCTGGCGTTTTTTTTCCTCATAAAAAATAATTGAGCTAATTTTACTTCCTTCAAATCTATAGATCTGTTTAAAACCTTTACTGCTCCTTTCACATTTTGTTCTGCTTCAGCTTCTTTCAACCCTCTTTTGCAAATTTAAACTTTTTTCAGCTATGTTCAGCAAATTCCAGCTGTTGTGCTCCTTTCATGTTCTTTCAGCTAACTAGAACATTTTCATGCTTCTTCTAACTTATTTCTGCTAATTGCTGGTGAAGATTCTCAGTCGTCCAGGACATGACATATTGACATATTGACATGACATATTGAACGCCTTTTTTGATTTCTGCTAATTGCACTTTGTTATACTACTTTCAGCTCATTTCTGCAAGTTTAAGCTTTATCTACTATTTCAGCTACTATGTAGCTGTTTAATGCAAATTTAAACTTTTTCAGCTAATTACCGGTACACATTTTTGGCTCTCCTTTCAACTTTTTAACCCAGTTCAGCAATGTACATTACGTATAAAGGCCGGCGCAGAGCTCCGCGCTCCAGCGAGCGCGACGCCCCGTTGTGTGTGCGGCGCTCGCACGCGCCTTGCACAAGTCTTTGAACGGTTGCGCGAACGCGCCAAGCTCCAATTTTACGACCGCGTACGCGATGCGCGGTGTCTGACCAATCAGCGACCTCAGTTCAGTCCCCTCTGCGCGCAGCTGCTCAAGGAGAACGTGAGCATTTAGCAGAGCTCTGCCCGGTGAACAAGCGCGCACAGAATGCGCCGTGTGTGGCGTCTAGGGAGGACGCTGAGCTCTGCATCGGGCTTCAGGAAGTGGATATAGGGGTACATTGTGCTCTCTCCACTTCCTTCTGGTTAAGACAGCTTCTTTCAGACATTTTTTAGCTACTTTGCAGCAGGTTTTTTGCTAAATTCAGCTTTTTTCAGATAATTTCCACTTATTTTTCTCATTATTGCTTCTTTCGGCAAATGTGTTATTTCTGCTTTCTTCGTCTAATTTAAAGGGGACCAAATGTAGGATATATAATTTTTTGAGGTTTATCTGTGGGCTATCCAGACCATTTTCAGTCAATTTTATACACAAAATAATGCTTAGATAATAAAATATCCCCTTTCTAATTCTGCCAAATTTCACTTCCGTTCTAAACGACCGGTTTATGAATAATGAGGTCTGAAAGCCACGCCCTACAAAGACCTATTTACATTAACTACGCCCTCTGTAACAGCCAGTATCTCTAATATGTTGTTATTTTAAAATTAGCTCTTTTTTATTACTCATTTGACTTACTGTTAGTGCTAGTAGCTTAAGATAACTTACCAAAAGCCCTCTGCGCGCGCCGCCATTTGCAGCTCCTTTTTTTAGCATTAGCCCACCTTCGAGGCTAATGATAGCTTTTCCTCCTCCGAGCGGGCGGTGTTAGCTCCGCTCGTTGCATGCGGCGCTGTTGGGAGCTATCGCTGCTTCAGTCCACACACAAAGTTCACAGAATGTCTCCAGTTAATTTATCCGCATGAGGCAACCTTTGACCGGACCCCCGGACCTCAAAAGTCAGTAGCTCCCAGCAACTCCCGCACGCAGACGGCGGTCTGCAAAACAAAAGGCTTAAAAAAAAAAAAAAAGGGATGCCGCAACCGGGACGCGAACCCGTGTCCTTCGGATGACGAGTCCGGTTCACTACCTCTGGGCCAACCGGGCAGTTATGCAAAAAGCAGTCTTTCATCGTATAAGAAATAATCACAACCACCTACATTTAGAACGCTGAAGTTTTGATTAGATTTTGATGAAGTGAAAGGTATTCTTAAACTGGCCTTTGATGAAGTGAAAGGTATTCTTAAAATAAATAAGTTGCTAATCTGAAAATATATCGATCAGTGGTGCTTGATGGTACAGACTGTCGCCCCACGAGAGAGTGTGTGTGTGTGCACAGTTTTCTGCCGGCTGCGCGTTGGGAGCGATATTACACTAAAAATTGAACTAAAACGTAAAAATAACAATTATAAAGTATTATTATGTCGATGTATATATCTAGTCTCACCCCGATTTCTCAGAAACAAAAGGCTTTAAAAAAAAGGGGGGGGAAAAAAGATGCCATTGACAGGATGCAATCTCCGCTCTCCTGCGTGGCGCTCAAGTGTCGTAACCGCTCAACCAAACTGACAGTTGTGCAAAAGTAGTCCTTCATCATATAAGAAACAAGTCCAAACCGCGAGAGTGTGTGTGCACAGTTTCAACGAGACAGAGTTCATTCAAACAAGGTAATAAAACATTCTGGTTTTACTCGAGATGTGCTGCATGGCTGGAGCAGGGCAAACCCCTAGCCCCCCGGGGGCTAAATAAATGAATAAATGACCGCCAGGTCAGCTCCTAAACCGCTAGGCAACCGTGACATCTTTTATACTCAAGTGGGTGGAGCATCACCAGGGGTTGCTAGGTGAGGGGCTGGACTCAGGCTTGAGGTGATTGGCTACGGTTTGTGACGTCACAAACCGCAGGAAGTGTGAAACGAAGCGTTTTTAATCACAGACAAATAAATCTACTTAGAGTAAATAAACCACTGGGTGCATTTTTTTGGCACAAGGACTGTTTTTTTACGAAGTAAATACCCAAAGTTGAGTAAAAAAACATTAAAAAGTGAATTTTGCATGTGTGGTCCCCTTTAAGTTTGTTCCACCTTTTCAGCTATTTTTTAATCAGTTTTTAGCTAATCTCTTTTTTAGTCAAGTTTTTCATGGTAATTGCTGTTACTGTTAGCCTAATTAACTTCTATCTGCTAATTTCAGCAGGTTATAATACTTTCAAAATTTTCTGTTATTTCTGCTATTTATTTAACAGTTTTGTGCCAAATTTAGCTTTTTCAGCTAATTCCACATTTGTTTTAGCTCATTTCAACTCCTTCCACTTCCTTCTGGCAGTTGTAACTTCTTTCTGCCTTTGCATATACTTGTCAGCAGTGTTTTTTATTTGTTGTTACTAATTTAATCCTTTTTTTTTTTACATATTTTCCTTATTTTTGTGTTAATTTATGCTTATTTAAGAGTAATTCAGCAAATGTGTGTTCTTTCTGCTTTATTCTGCTAACTTAGGCTTGTTCTTCAATTTCAGCTATATTTCAGCATGTTTTTAGCTAATTGCAGCTGTTTTGAGCAAGTTCTTCAGCAAAAAGCATTCACACTGCATTTTCACAGGAAATGCAATTTCTCTAATTTGTTGTATCAAGACTAAAAATAGCTGTAGTCCTAAAAACAACTTCACTTAAGAAACAAGATTCCTGCAAAGTCTATTTTGTAAACCTGCATATCTGTTAATTTTACACAAATATTTACATTAACAGTCCATGTTTACTTCAATGTTTAGTTTTGTCCATGGTTATTTTGCCAAACCTATAGCTTGTGAATTGAGTCAAGTTTTAAAAAGTGTCTACAACTTGTAAGATATTAATTATTAGGCTTTCCTCGGGAACCCCACTGCCACATATCTTAACTTTTCCTTTAGATATAGTGTCAATGGATCCTTATGTCTCTGTGGGTCAGGTAAAGGATTTTTGTGGAAAGAGGGGATGGATGTTTAAATCCCTGCTCCCTCTTTGTCTCAGATTAAAACAATGGTGATAGCAGCGTCAGCATAATGGAGAAAACGAGAGACGGGGAGGAAAAAGAAGATGAGACATGGAACATTTTTAGATTAAAGTAAAGGAGACAGAAACTGGGATGAAATCATTAAAGAGAGTTGTTGGCTCTGCCATGTTTCAAATACGGTGTCAAGTCCCTGGCCCTCACAGAGAGATAACACAAGGAAGGAAAACAGCCAGGGAGACTTGGAGGAAGATTTCAAGGGAACTTAAAGGTCAGAACACAATGCATTCCCATCAAGGAGGAGGGCAATGTCAAGTGTTCACATCTTCCAGCTACTCTCTTCGTTTGAATGAAGCAGGTTACCAGTTTCCAGGGTGGCAGCTCCCCGTCAGCAAAACGACACGTGGCAAAAAGCAGTTCGGTTCTCCGAGCTGCACGAGCTGCAGGTCCAAAGAGTTTACCCCTCGTTTATTTAACAAATGCTAAATTTGTCATAAAAAAACTTGTGAAAATCTCAATTTTAATTACATAAAAATGTGACAGTAGATTTTCGTTTTCTGTATTTAACAGTAATTCATGTGATCTTTTCAGTATACACAACCATAAATGTGTGCTTAAAGAAAATACAGGAAATCATGCAAATATAACACTTTATTTCATTTGTCATTAAGAACATTTTTTTTTACACTTCTATACTCATGAGACTCTTAATAAATACAGGTAGCCATTGCACTGTCCCAGATTGTTTACAGAAAAGAAAGTCCATTTCACCCCAGCCACCTTCACTCCGACTTACCCCCCCCCCATCCCTCCCTCCCCCCCGTCACCAAAGAAACATATAGAGCGATAACAGGTTCAGTAGAAAAAACAGTCCTACGGTTTGTACAAAATTCACAGATTTATCTTGTTTACCTTCTTTGTATAGAATATACACCCGTCTCAACGAAGGAACCAAACGGCTGTAAAACCACATCAGCAATTGATCAAAGTACTGAAAATAAAGCAAAAATGGACAAACAGTTTTTTTTATTTAAAATAACTGCTTTATGCTTGATGTGACTCTGTAACAGATGAAATATCAGTTTTTAAGTGGATGCAGGAAACATTAATTCACATTTCAGCTGAACTGTATCAGACTCCATGCGTGTCACACTGAAGTGTCATGGCTCCTCTCTGATCTGTCACTTTGACTATTTAGCTAAACCCAAATTATAATGTTATACTGATGCCACTGTCACTTTGGAGATCTATTAATGATAATGACTTGGATCTTGTTCACTTATAAAACGTTCAGCAGAGGATGATTTATTTTTTATTTTATTTTTTTTGTTCACTGGACGCAGCACGGTGGTGCAACTGGTAGAGCTGCTGCCTCTCAGCGAGCAGGTCCATGGTTTGAATCCTGGTCCGGGGGCCTTGCTGGGTGGAGTTTGCATGTTCTCTCCGTGCATGCGTGGGTTTCCTCCGGGTACTCCGGTTTCCTCCCACAGACCAAAAACATGCATGTAAGGCTGATTGGTAACTCTAAATTGTCCCTAGGTGTGAGTGAGAGAGTGAATGGTTGTTTGTCTCTATGTGTCCCTGTGATGGACTGGAGACCTGTCCAGGGTGTACCCCACAGTGATTGCTGGACATGGGAACCGGCGACCCTCGTGACCCAAAAATGGAAGAAGTGGATAAAAGATGGATGGATGGATGTTCACTGGACCATAAACATAAAAACAATATTTTTTATTATCAAAGGAAAAATTGTTATTAGTTTCATTCATTTTCTTCAGCTTTTACATTTCTAGTAATAAAGTTTAAAATTTGATATTTTATTATGTTTTAAATGTTTTACAGTAGTCCCTCGTTTATCGCAGGGGGTTTTGTTCTCAGCCCCTCAGTAAGTAGTATTAGTATTCATATATATATTAGGGTGTTTTAAACCCTTCCCAGACTCGTGCAATATTCTAAACAATGGCCCTCATTCACGAAAATGTTCGTATTTTTATCCTAAATTTCTCCTACTTCTGTGCGTACGAAGCGTTCGTACGAACATGCCACGTCAGATTCAACAAAGTCTTCTATCCACAGGAAACGTGTGTAAACGGGTTGCGTAAAGTTGATGAATCCCACCTGTTCCATCCACCTGCGCGTGCTCGCGGAGAGGTCATTTACATAATTCCCACCCCTCAAAACACCATATAAGGCCACGTTTCCTGCCTTTTGACAGCAGGAAGTGTCCATTCATTCTAAATCAAGAAGTAAAAAGAACTTCACGCGTTCGGAGATTGAAGTTCTGCTCTGCACCGCTACCCCCCCACCCCCCGCAAGTGTCGGATGGTCAAATATCTTTAATTTTAGTGTACTGTGTTACATTATAGTTTCACTTATTCAGAAGAGCGGTGGCGCACCGCTACCCCCCACCCCCCCGCAAGTGTCGGATGTGTTTTTGAACAGAAGCATTTTAAAATGTCTCGAAACTACAGTTAACTTCATATTAATATTGTAGTGCATATGTTTTGTCTCCCGTGGGTCGTACAGTATCAAGGAATCAAGGAATCAAGGAATCAAGGAATCAAGGAGTTTTATTAACATTGCATCAATTTCCACCGATTACAACGTAAGTATGTATTGCAGGCATCCAGAAGAGAAATGAGTGCAAAAGCTGCAGCAAAACAAAGCATATTACATGTTTTATCAACACACGATATGTTTTATCAACACACGACATGTTTATTCAACACATTGATATGCTCTTAGCGCGGCCAGGCCCAATCTGTCTCCAGATGAAGGTCAAAAGCAGGAAAAACAGGCAGAAACACTGGGATTCACAGCATTGATATTAAAAAAAGATGAATCACATTTTGTCTTCAAGACACCGCGTGATTCAGTAAAAACCATATCAGAGCACATTTAGGTACAATAACAAAGGAAATACGGCAGGCAAGGAGATTGTGTCCATGATTAATTTCAGACAAACACAAAGTTCAGCAGGTGTGCAGCTGGGTGTTATCCGAAGCCTCACAGAAATCTCTGGGGAGGGGGAGGGGGGGGGCTCTTCAACTCCTCACTCTAGGAGAATGGATTCCCACAGCCCGCTTGTCAAGGACATGTGCAGAAGCCAGATAATGTTTCGTTTGTTATCCAAATAGACCACAGTGTTCTTTTCCACTGCCGCCTCCAAGTCTGTGGGTGCTGTTTCATGGCCGAAAGAAATCCAAATATGTGGTTCTGCTCTGCCCCGCTTTCATGAGCTTCCACCTGTCCCTTGATCGATCCTGGGTGGCTGCAAACAAGTCCCAAAACGGACAGCAGGTGCACGGTGGTCCACCACTGCACCAATCGTGCGATTGAGCTCATACAGCAGCTGGGATGAGGAGCCCACGACCCGGTTCAGAGAATTTTGCTGATCAGGCAGTCCCGACAGCGCTCTGATAGCCGCCGAAGCCTCCCTCAGCTTCCGATAACAAACAACTCCGGTTACGCCAAAAAACAGAGCAGTTGCTACCAATAATCCAATAATCCACAAATCCTCCACGTCTTCGACACTCAGAACGGACAGACACATGGGCTGCCACTGACCCCACGAGTCCAGCACGTATCCAGCCGCGTGTGTGTCGGAGGGACAGACAGCTTCTCCTGACACGGTCCGCTTCGTGGAAAAAATCTTATCCATTGAAGAAACAGCCCAATTGATTAATTCCATATTGGTTCGAGTGAGCGCTGAAGGGTCGCAGACGAGACGAAAAGCAAGCAGGGAGTAGGAAAAACTTAGGGAGGGAAGAGCAGAAAGATATGCGACCTGCCTTGCCGAGTGCCGGAAGAAGTAAGTATCAGAAATCAAGAATAAATGGTTTGATCTGAAAATGGCTTCAAACAAACGTCTCGCTGCAGCACGGACAGGAGGTGGTCAAGGAATAGTCTGCGAGATGAATGGACAATAAATGCCACGCTGCAAGACGCGTGCCAACATGTTTTGCAGCACAAATGAGTCATGCGCGCACCTCCTGGTCAGCGCGCAACCACATTCTGCAGGTTATATTTCGAATCAGATATAATAATCTATTGCTCCGATGGTGTTTGGCACAGCAGTCCAGCAATAGCATGAAAATCAGTCTTAATTCGTACTTGTTCTGCGGCGGTGTATGGGAATTTTATGTACCTGGGTGTTAATATGAGGAGCGGCTTTGATGACCAAGGGGAGCGCACGACTCACTGAAGCCTGCGCGACACACCAGACAAATTAAACTTAAAATTATAATTCTAATTCAAACAGAATAACCTATTGTCAAGAATAATTATGGTGCGTGATTTTTTTAAACCCAAAATATTTTCTAAATAACGAAATATGAAGTTATTCGTGGAGAAGATCCGTCTGGATGACAGCAGACTGACGCTCCTAAAATATACGACAGGTCTGGACCACTCGTAAATTTTGTTCGTATCTGAAAAAAATCGTAGGATACGAAAACATTGTTGAATGCCGCAATAATAATAATAATAATTAATTCAATTTATAACGCACTTTTCATTACTGAAAATCTCAAAGTGCTACACATATATTGAATGCTACACACATTCATAAACCGGTGGCGGCAGACTACCATGCAAGGTGCTTTCCAGTCCTACCGGGAGCAACTCAGGGTTAAGTGTCTTGCCCAAGGACACAACGACACATGGTGCGGGTCCCGGGAGTCGAACCGCCAACTTTCCGATCGGGAGACGACTACCATTACCACTACACCACGGCCGCAAATGATCCTAAATCACTCGTACGCACAGTTTAAGAACAAATCTGTGCGTACGAACGGTTCGTGAATGAGGGCCAATGTTTCTAAATTCTAAACGCTCTTAAAGAGCACAGCATGTCATGATCTCCACTCTCAGCCACCTGTCAGTGCTCTCGGCCACACCCACTTCTCCGCTGCACAGTGGAGATCATGACACGCTGCAGGAAGGAGCTTCTCCCTGCACCTGTGGGCTGAACACAGGTGCAGCAGGTGCCAAAAACATTTTATTTTAAATTAAAAAATCCATGCCAATCATGTGGCTCATCCATCAATCAGCCAATTGTGTGTCATGTCCACTCTTACTTTGAAAAAATGTGAAGGAGTGAGTCTGTGAAAATGAAACGGCAAAGTAGCGAGGGACTACTGTATTAGGCTTTTTACCAAGCAATAAGAAATAAATAGTAAAATAAAATAGTTAAATGATAATGTGCGTGCATAACACAAGACATAAACACAAGTAGGCTACATCACCATGCATTTACAAAGTTACGTTTTAAAAACCTTGACATGCACAAAAATATTATTTAGCTTGGTTAGTCTAAAATGGGTAATCTGTTTGAAGTGAAACCAAATATCATTGGTGTTTACATTTTTTAACCAATTCTGAAGAAGTTTAATAAAAAGTTTCACATTTAAATAATGCCTAAAACCATTTCTATTGTCAAATGTTCAAAGGGTTAAACACTGTGCTGATTAAATATAGCATATACAGTAAAAGTATAATTGTTTGTGTATACAGGTAATTACTTATTTTCTCATCTCTGTTTACAAAAAAGTGGAACTAATGAACATAATAATGTGGAGTTTACAGAGTGGGTGTCATGTTAGTGTGCCTCAAAAAAATTGGTTAGAAAAACATTTGTACTTCTTAATACAGTATAGACAGTGATTAATTAATTAAATAAGAAGGAATTGCAAAGATAAATTTAGTCTTGGTAACATTAGAAACATCACGTATTGTTTTAAGTTTTGAGAATTATGCTTCTCAGAATTTATCTCAGCTCAGAACAATTAAGATTTATCAATTTCCTTTTTTTCCAGTTTGGCACTTTTATTTGCAGGTATGTATTTGTGTTTACATTGGTTCTATGCAAAAAGTAAAAGTAAAAAAAAAGTCTAAACAGATAAAAGGATTAATCTGATGGGATCCAGTTGCTTGATTGGAGAAAGAGTCATCTACATTTTATCTTCTGATAATTATTTTTACCATACCATACCATTTTATTTATAGAGCACTTAAAACAGCGACAAGGCCAACCAAAGTGCTTTACAATAATGCTCCCCTTATAGATGGCTAATAAATACTCTATAGATACATTATTAATTCCTTTATAAACACTTTATAAATCATCAATAACTGCTTATTATCCATTAATTAAGGGTGACACATATTTCATATAGAGTTATTATATTAAACATTTTAGATCAAGTTACTACCTTGTAAGTATAAGCATTTGTAAACCTTTTTTTAGATAAAATATTGTATTTTACTGTATTATAAATACAACTATCAAAGGGACACTTATTTTAAACTGTAAAATGTTACACTGTTTGTTTTGACTATTAAACATTTGTAAATGCCAAAAGGGAAACTTATTGTAAACTGTGAAACATGTCCATTTCCTAATGGCTAATACACATTCATAAATCTTACAAGGAGCCTTACTGCAAAGTGTTACAATAATGTACATGGTTGGCAGATTTGGCTCCCTATTTGGCAAGAAACTGGTCAGTTTTGTCTATTTCTGTCCCTTAATTAATGCATAATAAACAATTATTAATGATTTATAAAGTTTTTATAGAGGAGTTAATAACATATAATGTATTGGCCATATATAAGGGGAGCCTTACTGCAAAGTGGTTCCTTCTTTTTAAACAATTCAAATTTGTTGGATAACCAACAACTTTAAAATCTGTTCATCATTGTTTAACGTTTTCATGCACTCTGATACAGTTAATATCATACCAGCTTCAACACGGCTCCATGCGTTGTTTCCCCTGTACGTGTTTCCTCACTTTGCATCATGAAAATAGATAAATGCCTGAGAGTTTGAGCATTATGAGGCCACTGAGCTAATTCTCCTCGATACACAAGTTATTAATCAACACGTAAGTGTCAAGCTGTTATAGTCAAAATAAAGTTACAGGAAATAATGCAAAAAGTTGAACGCTCAGAGGGTCACTCACACAATGGTCCACAGGTGAATTTCCATTCTACGTAATTAAACCAATCTCATAATCAAAATACCGGACTGTCATTATTGTGTCATTACTAAAGCCTGCATACATAATCAATGTTCTTGCAAAGGAAACTGTAAGATCCTTTGAAAAGAAAATGCAGCTGTGTCCAAACCTTTTGGCCTGACGTTACACTGAAAAGTTTCTGAAAACTTAATTGTTACTTTTGCTCCCTTTGAAAGTAGAAGAACATTAGTATGGCAGCGATTTGCCCATTTTCCAGTTAAAGTGCAAAAAAAAATCAAAAAGCGCAGGGGAGCAAGTGAGAGGATAGCTAGAGCGTGACACTGCTGGAGAACAGCGGGGGAGAGAAACTCGAGCATCAATACTGGTCACTCAAAGGACTGAATTACCTCTGAATAGCCAGGAGGTAAGAAGAATCTCTGCTAAGATGAAGGGCGGCAAGTGTGTTAATTGGTTCATTCGGCAAATGATCATTTCACAGAGACTATTGTTGGCTGCTAATTGAGATAGAGATGATAGCTACGTAGTTTTAGAAATATGTTGGATCTGAAGTCCAGCAGTGGGCCACCTGGGGCTATTGCCATGGCAACTGCAGGAGATCAGAGCCAAAGAAAGTGATTACCGGTAGGCTTAAATGATTAAGATCATACAAAAACTCTTAAAACATAATGATGTGATTGTGTTACAGGATGCATTTTAGTGCAGAGTAGAACAAATGTGTGGACAGAAATCTTTTGAGAATGTGTTTATGAACAAATAGATAATTCAAAAGAGAATTCAGGCTGGCTAAGGCTTTTCGTCAGTTAATAGCCATTTAATTTATTATTAATCAAATTACAACAGACATGGGACTTAAATTTGTTTGTTTTTTAATATACTTTGGGGCCGTGACCCAATAATGTTGTTTTCAAGCCACCATTTAAAGTTTTAATTATATAAAAAGCTTATGGTCGCAACATGAATTTGATGCTTACAAACTGGTTGATTTTCTCCAAAATATAAATGATTTTAGTCATTACAACAAAACCATTTATCTTTCTTGTTATGTTATTGTTGTTTCTAAAAGCAATATGCTAACACAACAAAAACCTAAACTAAACTGGTCTTTTACACTTGAGCCTAACGTTCTCTCTCTTCTATGCTGAAGGACATCCAGGACATGGTAAATAAAATTAAAAAAAAGTTAAAAAACAAAACAAATGGACTTTATATGTAACTGAAGGCGTTTTGTTTCTCATCCGAGGAGCTTTCTCAATTCAAAGAAACAAGGAGTGTGGGATTCAAGTTATAAAGCAGAGGTGTTGTGTAGATTGACCTCTCACTCGTCACAGTAGAGGATTGTTAGAGTCTTTATTAGACCCACTCACAGAGGGGGCCACTCTGGTCATGTGGATGACATTCCTGGCTCTCTCTACAGTTCTACAATGAACCTTTGCACACACCCAACAGAGTGTTGAGCCCAGAAATGTTTATAAGGAGTGAGAAAGCTGAGATGGTTTAGATCAGGGGTCCGCTACCTTTACAAACAAATGAGCCATTTTTGCCTCTTTGTTCACTAAGGAGGAGACAGTTCGCTAAGGAGGAGAAAGTAATATAAGGAGATGGGACATAGAGCAAAGAGGGAAGTAGCTAAGGCAAAGCAAAGGGCGTACAATGAGTTGTATCGGAGATTGGACAATAAAAAAGGCGAGAAGGACCTGTGGCAAGACAGAGGGATCAGGCTGGAAAGGATGTGCAGCAGGTTAGGCTTATTAAATATAGGATTGGTAATGTTCTAACAAGAGAGGAGAGTGTGACAGAAAGATGGAAGGAGTACTTTGAGGAGCTAATGAATGAAGAGAATGAAAGAGAAAGAAGAGTAGAGGTCATATAATCTGTGGACCAGGATGTGGGAAAGATTAGTGAGGGTGAAGTCAGGAAAGCTCTGAAAAGAATGAAGATGGGGAAGGCAGTAGGACCTGGTGACATACCAGTGGAGGTTTGGAAAAAGGTCTTGGAGTGATGGCAGTGAGGTTTTTGACTCAAATAGTAAATGGCATTTTTGATGGTGAGAGAGGGTGATGTACAGAGTTGTAGCAACTACAGAGGAATTAAGTTGATGAGCCACACGATGAAGATCTGGGAGAGAGTTGTGGAAGCAAGACTTAGACAAGAGGTGACTATCTGTGAGCAGCAGTATGGTTTCATGCCAAGAAAGAGCACCACAGATGCCATATTTGCTTTGAGAATGCTGATGGAGAAGTACAGAGGGCCAGAAAGAACTCCATTGTGTCTTTGTGGATTTAGAAAAAGCATATGACAGGGTGCCAAGAGAAGAGGTGTGGTATTGCATGAGGAAATCTGGAGTGGCAGAAAAGTACATTAGACTGGTACAGGACATGTATGAGGACAGCAGGACGGCGGTGAGATGTGCTGTAGGAGTGACAGATAGCTTCAAGGTGGAGGTGGGATTGCATCAAGGATCAGCTCTGAGCCCCTTCTTGTTTGCTCTGGTGATGGACCGACTAACAGATGAGGTCAGGCAGGAATCCCCATGGACTATGATGTTTGCAGATGACATTGTGATATGTGGTGAGAACAGGGAACAGGTGGAAGAGAACTTGGAGAGGTGGAGGTATGCACTTGAAAGAAGAGGAATGAAAGTCAGCCGTAGTAAGACAGAGTACATGTGTGTGAATGAGAGGGAGGCCAGTGGAACAGTGAGGCTACAAGGAGCAGAGGTCACAAAGGTGCAGGACTTCAAGTACTTGGGGTCCACTGTCCAGGAAAATGGGGAATGTGGTAAAGAGGTGAAAAAGAGAGTCCAGGCAGGATGGAGTGGATGGAGAAAAGTTTCAGGAGTGATTTGTGACAAAAAGGTGTCAGCAAAGGTCAAAGGAAAAGTTTACAAGACAGTGGTGAGACCAGCTATGTTGTATGGTCTGGAGACAGTGTCATTGACAAAAAGACAGGAGAAAGAACTGGAAGTGAGCAGAAATGAAGATGCTGAGGTTCTCCTTAGGAGTGACAAGGATGGATAAGATCAGGAATGAGATCATCAGAGGTACAGCACATGTTGAACAACTGGGAGATAAAGTTAGAGAGGCCAGACTGAGATGGTTTGGACATGTCCAGAGGAGGGACAGTGGGTATATTGGTAGAAGGATGTTAGAAATGCAGCTGCAGGAAAAAGACAAAGAGGAGATATATGGATGCAGTTAGAGAGGACATGGAGGTAGTTGGAGTGCTGACAGAGGATGCAGAGGACAGAGTGAGGTGGAGGAGGATGACTCGCTGTGGCGACCCCTGAAAAGGGAAAAGCTGAAAGAAGTAGAAGTTTGCTAAAATAAACGTTTGGAGCCACAACACCTTCTACATCTGGGATTCTCAACTGTTGTTCCACAGACCAGGGTGCTTTTCTGGACAGTAGGGGTGATTTTATTAAACAGAAATATCTAATGATTTTTACCATTTACTGATATTTTACACTCTAAAACAAAATTAAAGAAAATATTCTTGGAAAGAAGGAAAAACATACTGTATTTAGTTTTTGCCCAATTTCTTAAAACTAAAACAAACTATTATTTTTCTTGTGTGATTTTTTTTTTTTTTGTATTGTAGAAAAGTTACATATCCTACTTTGAAGAAATAAAGCAAAACGTGAAAGTGAATTTTACTCCTTGTAATGTTTCTAGTATTTACATATTGGCAATAAAATAAAATATAATAAAAATACAGGAAAACTGCTAAAACTAGCGTTTTTAGTTGTTATAAACATCAATAAAATGCAGTTTTATGTCAGTTTTGGTCAAAGTTTGAAAGGGCCACTGCAGAGGGACCAAAGAGCCACATGTGGCTCCAGAGCCGTAATTTGCAGACCCCTGGTTTAGTAAAAAAAAAAAATTATAATAATAATAATAAATCACAACACAATTGAACATTTCTGTTGTGTTCACTTTGGTTTGTAAATCCGTTTTCCAATGCTGTTGCTTAGCTACTGTATAATGTTTTTCCATAATCCATCCATCCATTATCTTTACCCACTTCTTCCTTCTTTTTTTTGGTCAGGGGTCACTGATGCCCATATTTAGCTGTAACTAGGTGAGAGGCGGGGACACCCTGAACAGGTTGCAAGTCCATCACAGGACCTCCATATAATCCAAAAATAAAAAATACATCAACGGCAACTAAATTTAAACAGATGTTTAAGTATAGGATACATTTTACAATGGCTCTTCTGTAACAACTAAAGGATGCAACTTATATGTTTTTTACAAATCTTTTATTTTTAATTGGCAATACATTTTATATTTTAATATTTTTACATCTGGGATTTGAGGGTTTATTGGTAGACAAAAAATAATAATATTTGATTTGATCTAATTTGATCTTTATTTCTTTGGCTAAGTCAAAACACCAGAACAAAGCAGACCAAACTGAAACGGATCCATTCAAACAAACGTCTTAGAAACAAAGGACAAACAGGAAACTAGACCAAAGTTAATACTAATGGCATTTTAACACAGCTGTGTGGGGTTATGGGATATAAAGAATGGTTTATGCATCTGTGCTTAAGACCTATAAATACAAGACACACATCGTAATGAGTGTTAAGGAACCACAAATATTTAATGATTAATGAGAATTTTAGATTTCTATGACAAAACATTTGCTTTTCTCCATATTCCTTTTAATTTTTGATTTAAAAGCAACTATTACAAATCCTCAGTTCATGCATTAAAGCTCTCATCAGGAGCTCTGGGTTACACCATTTTTATTTTAATGGAGTTTATGTATTTACCGACTCAGACTTGCACCTGTTTCTGTTTAAATCTGATTGTCACAGTTTTATTCTGATGCAGATTTAGGACAGATGAGAATGCAAATCACGCATCCGCAAGGCAGTTCAAAACTAGCTATGAAGGCAGTGTTTGCAAAAATGTGCTACCAACAGTCAACAGTTGTTTTGATCATTTGATCATTGTTGTTCATTCTAACATTTGACTATATGTTTTCATTTGTCTTCAGAAAAACAGCTTTGAACACTTTCTTAGTGGTTATTGAGCCAAATTAGGTAAAGTGGTATTTATTTATTAAATATGGTCATAAATTCGAACCAAAGCTTTATCAGTCAAAAAAAATTGTTATATTTGTTGGCTTAAAAATCCACTGTCCAATAAGTCAGAGTCAGAGTCAGAGTCAGAGAGTCTTTATTGTCATTTGCACCGCATGTGGTACATGTGATGAAAACGAGATTATGTACACGGGGTCCCAACGAGATTATGTACATGCGGCCCCAGGGTCCAATAAATAATGTATCTTGCTTTTATTATTTAATATATGTGTTATTTATCCTATCCACTGCATTCAGCTCCACCTATGTACATCATGTGTACTGTCTCTGGTAGGGGTTGAACGAGTACATAATTTTAAAACTCGACATTAACATAATAATACTCGAGTAGTTGATTATGTCATAGGATCTCAAGATGCAAAAAATAATTAACTACGGTAATTAAAACCTCAAAAAAATGTAATTTATTATTTACAAAAAAAGACCAACAAAACATTGGGAGCATATATTATCTCCTACCGTTTATCTTACAGCAAATAAGTCACAGGAAACCCAAAACTGTTAGTTATTAATATTAAGCTGCAAAAGTGAAAAAAAAGTGTGTGGCACGTCAAAAATGAAACTAAAAACAGTGGGGCGGTTAACCCCACCGCACCACCGCCTGTGGTGCTGTGCATTAGGTTTAGTTTTAGAGACTAATATGTTAATAGGATTTTATAGGTTTAGAGATTAATATGTTTTTGCCTTTTATTTGTGAAACAAGGTCAGAGGAAGCTGGTTCTGGTTCGGTCGATTGGACCCGGTGTTACACCATATTCTGTGACCTGCAACACTGTATGCAACACCGCCCCCTACGGTCACAATATACGGTGGTCACAGAATATGGTGTAACACCGGTTCGCAACGCGCTCCAAACAGGAAGTTGATTCATTTTCTGTTCTGTAACTGCGACGTGATGACGTCACTACAAATACTCGACGGGAAATTAAAAAACTCGATAGAGGTCCAAGTAATCGATGTGTCGATTACTCGAGTAGTCTGTTAAAGCCCTAGTCTCTGGTCTATCCAAACATGTCTTTTGTCTGTCCAGCAGATCTCACTTGTAAATGAGTCTTTGAGACTCAATGTGATTTATCTGTTTAAATAAAGGTTGAATGAATGAATGAATGAATGTGTTATACTTTATTTCTCACCTGTTCCCTTTCTAACAACCACTAAGGAA
>JBBPBX010004487.1:19320-32558 GCA_038048925.1 Garcialebias charrua | reverse complement strand
AAAAAAGCCCAAAGTCCTGCTCATTTAGGCCAACTTTTGTAAGTAGATCTGATAATAAGACTTGTGTCAGGATGGAGTGGTGGATCACTGATCAACTAAACTTATCCACCTTATTCTTGGGGGTGTCACTGTAGAAACGAATGTGCATTGTACTTCCTGTCCGACACCGGAAGTGCCTGTATTCCATAGGCGAGTATGGATCGCGGGTGTTTTTGAAAGTTATTTTCATTCATTTTATCGGAGCAAACACAGCTTTTGTTTAAACGGAACGTTTACTGAAATGTCCTACCGGGGTTCAGGTACCTGCTGTGCTGTTCGCGGCTGCACCAACAACCGGACCAAGCTAAATCTTTGGCTAAAACAACAGTGTTTTCAACACGGACCCAAAACAAAGAAAGAGTGTTCCTGCATCCTACTCTATGGCTGTGTCTGCGCGATCAGGTAACATCTGTAATTTCTTTTTATTCAGGGAGGGTTTATTAATGAGAGTTTTGGATGATTTACTGTCTTAAAATGATATATGTCAGGCGCGACCGGTGTTACAGAACACCGTGACTTTTAGCCGAGATAGCTGCTAACAAACGTTAGCCGAGAGACAGGAGCAAACGCGTTGCTATTTATGTATTTTTAAATTATGTCTGCGCGATCAGGTAACATCTTTTTATTCGGGGAGGGTTTATTAATGAGAGTTTTGGAAGATTTACTGTCTTAAAACGATAGATCTCAGACGCGACCGGTATTTTTAGCCGAGATAGCTGCTAACAAACCTTAGCCGAGAGGCCGGAGCAAACGCGTTCGCTATTTATGTATTTTTAAATTATGTCTGCGCGATCAGGTAACATCTGTAATTTCTTTTTATTTGTCCCTCCTCTTTTAACAAAACGAGTGGTGTTCCCACATTTTTAATGAACTAAAACAACAAAGTTTGGACTGTCTTCAACTGTATTACTCGCATGTAAACAAACGGTGTTTCCGGTCAACCGGAAGTTGTGTGCACATTTCGCGCAAAGCGTCATGGGGCGTAGGAATAACGTGGATATGTATGCAGCAGTAAAGAGGGAATACATTAAAAATGTGCACAAACAGATAGTTTACATCTCTTTATGTGTGATGTATGCAAAGTAGTTGCTTGTATACACCCATAAATTAGTTTGTGTGTTAATTCTAATATAGCCTAAATATTTCTTGTTATTATTTTTAATTTAAAATTCATTTATTCATTTATTCCTTTAATACTGTCTTGATCTTATTATGGAGCACTTTGGAAACAGCTGCTGTTTGAAAAGTGCTTTTTGAATAAATTAGGCTTTTGACTTTAATTGATAAGCCTGTAAAACGTCTAATGATTTACATGGGAGTTCCCTGTTGTTTGTGTGGCCACACGTCCAGCTTTTTACCCTGCCAGACCAAATTTGACTGAAACCTAAAAAAACATTGAGTCAATTTAGCTGTGACGTAAGGAGTGTGGTGAGGGAAAAAGCAGTGTGTGTAGTCAGAGAGAAAGGAATGGGGGTAAATTAGGGAGCCTGAGCGAGTTGAAGAGATGAACAGAGGGAGATGGGAGCTGCTTTAAAAAAAGGTGGGGAGGTCAGTGCTCGCTCATGCAGCGCCTCTGAATCATTTCAGGAATGTCTCATTCCATCTGTCTCTGAGTAACTCTCCTGTCCTCCATGTCTGCCTGCACACCACCTCTCTGCATGTCAATGCAGCTTTTCTGCCTAAAGCACAACATGCAGCCATCATCATATTTTATGTTACACAATAAACTCCGCCTTTCTGTCCAGACTTGCTGTGTTTTTGGCCGCTGATCTTTTATTATTTTAGTTTTCAGAAAACATTGGCTTGTTTTGAAGTCTCACAGAAAACTGTACAAAGAGCATGTGTTAATTTTGCGAGTGACAGACACTGGGGATGTTCAAACTGCACTGAGAAAACCAGTGTACGTTCACTTGATAAATGTTTTTGAGAAGTGCTACAATTATACATTTTGATTTACTTGACAGAAACTAACTTAGCTTTAAAAAAACATGTTTCTGAACAACATTTATGGAAAAAAGTCCTCTATCATTTGTGTTTTTATATCTTCACTGACTGTTCTTGCAAACAATTTGGTCCATTTATCACTCTTTTTTTATTTATTATCACTCTAAATGAAAGAACAGTAGATGTTCATTGTAAAGCAATTAAAACATTTATTTATTTATTCGTTTTATTTTAGATTGTTGTGCTAAAATAAAACCACATTTCAGATGTGAGCCGTCCAGCACAACCTACGAGGGCTGGAGCCACAGAAATGTAAACGGTTTCTAAAAATGAACAACTAATTCTGTAGATGTGGACTTGTTGTTTGTAACTATGACAACCCAAAGATGTGTATGTTAGGAGATCATACTACTCTCCATGAAAGCTGTTTCAGCGCATTGGCTATGATTGTATTTAATGTTTTTGAAGCATTCACACAATTGTGATCATTTTTTCGTCCGTACATTTTTCTGTATATTTTTTGTTCCACAATTTTTTAAGCTATTTCAACATATCATATATCAAAACATTCAGCTCTTTCAGGAGAAGGGTGCTATGACTTTTGGTACTGGTGCAACTTTAGCTTTTAGAACTATTTAGCCTTTTCTGCCACTATTTTTCCTCCTAGAAAATGAATCGAGCACATATTACATCCTTCATATCTTTACAACCTTTTACTGTTCCTTTCACATTTTGTTCTGGTTCAGCTTCTTTCAGCTTCCTTGTGCAAATGTTATTTTTTTCCCAGCTACTTTCAGCTGTTTGTTCAGCTGATCTTTGCACCTTTCAGATTCTTTCTGCTAACTACAATGTTTTTGTGCTTCTTCTAACTTCTTTCTGCCAATTTCATCTTGTTACACTCCTTTCAGCTTATTTCTGGTATTTTCATCTTTTTCTGCTATTTCAGCTAATATTTAGCTTTTTTATGCAAATTTCAGCTTTTTCAACTAATTCCACATTTTTGCACTTATTTCATCTTTTTTCAGCCTAATTCAGCATCAATGTGCTCTTCCTTCTTGTAATCTCAACTTCTTTCTGCCTTTTTTAGCTACTTTTCAGCAGCTTTTTTGCTAATTTCAGTTTTATTTTATTTTATATATATACAATATAATTTCCACTTTGTTGTGCTCATTTCTGCTTCTTTCAGCCTAATCGGACAACCATTTTTACTATCTTCAGCTAATTAAGCCTGTTTTACATTTTCAACAACTTTTCATTAATTCTTTTGGGCAAATTTCAGCTTTTTTTAAACTAATTTCCTAATTCTGCACTCATTTCTGCTTATTTAAACCTCATTCAGTAAATATGTATTCTTTTTGCTTTCTTCCTCTAATGTAGGCTTGTTGTTATATTTCAGCTACATTTTAGAATGGTTTTAGCTGTTTTTCAGTAAGTTCTTCTGCAATAAGCATTCACACTGCATTTTTGCAGATAATGCAATTTCTCTAGTTTTTCATGTTTTCTTTTCCTCCACTTTATCCTCATTTCCAAAGAACTTAGCTGAAAATTCAGCATGACCAAAAATTCATGGAGCTAAAAGCCCATTCAAAACTGACTCATAATTGAGCAGTAAAATGTATATTGATTTTTAAAACAAGTAAGGGAGTGGTGGCGCAGAGGTTTTGAAGGTGAGCTTGTGATCGGAAGATCGCCGATTCAAGCGTCGGTACCGACAACATCAATAATGTGGGTGGGATTAGTGAAGCAGTCACACCTGTCTCCACCATCATCTGCCCCACTCTGGGCTCTTAACCCTCACCATCTGCTTCCCCTGGGCACCCTAGATAGCAGCTCTCTGTTCCACACAGAGGGCTGTGGTAGCTTAGTGGTCTGTGGTTGTGCCAGGAAGGGCATCCAGTGTAAAAACAATTGCCAAGTCTTTGTGCAACTTAGTTCGCTGTGGCGACCCCTGAAGAAGGGAGAAGAAAAAATAAATAAATACATTTTAAACAAGTCTTTATTATTTATTCATATTTTATAGGTTCTTTGGGTGTTTTCACACGATAGTCCGGAAGACTTGGTTCGATTGTGGACCAAAATTCAAAACATTTGTTTGCATTTCAGCTGGTGCAGTTCACATTCACGCTGCACTGAGTCAATCGAGGGGGGCTAAATGTTTTTTTTTTTAATACCTACTGTACATTAAAAAACAAAAACTGTTTTGGATGTTCAATAATGTGAAAATAGTTACAATCAATTCATAAAGAAAGAAAAATAAAGTAACCAATATAATAATGATGATGATGATGATGATGATGATGACGATGATTAATTCAATTTATAACGCACTTTTCATTACTAAAAATCTCAAAGTGCTACACATATATTGAATGCTACACACATTCATAAACCGGTGGCGGCAGACTACCATGCAAGGTGCTTTCCAGTCCTACCGGGAGCAACTCAGGGTTAAGTGTCTTGCCCAAGGACACAACGACACATGGTGTAGGGAACTGGGATTCGAACCTCCAACCTTCCGATCGGGGGACGACTGCCATTACCACTACACCACGGCCGCCCCTGATACGATACTTAAACTGGCCTTGGGACAAAGGATGTTTAACTTCACATTTTCTTGTTCAGCCTTTTAAAGCAGTCACTGCAGACGAGTGATTGCCAGTTTCTGTAAGATTTCTGCAACTGGAGCAGGTATTTCTGCTTACTGGTTAACTTCCTCAGCTGATTTTAAGGGTCAATCCTACTCCATGTTTCAGCTCCTTTCAGATCTCATAGAAGAAAGAGCAGATTTTGGTTTTAGCTTTTGTTTTGGGCCATTATCTCATTACAGGACTCATGTTCTTTAACTGAGACCAGACTTTTTTACAAATGGGAACAGGTTTTGCTTCAGATGCTTCATATTTTGTTGGACCCAGACCACACTCGAGCCAAACTGTCAGGTGCAGCCTACAACCCAAAGACTAAAGAAAATCTTCTTGTATTTGATAACAGATAGTATGCTGTTTCTTAGAAACCTTCAGTTTAATCAAAGAGCTGATATAACTTAGCTAAAAAGCCAGAGAATACAGCTAACTAATCAGTGTTTGCCCTCTAGAAACATCTATTCTCCAGAAACGCCCACTTTTGGTCTGCAGAGAACCCCTTCTCCATTTTCTAACAATTGACTCAGCATGAGCGAAAGATGAGCAGAAGACCATGGAGAATGTTGTTTTCCACACAAGCCAGCTGACTGCTTCGTATGAGTTAAGGCTGAGTTAGACTCGCGCTTTGGTCCGCTGGCTGGAGCGCGCGCGCCGCGCGTGCACTGTGCCGTGCGGCGAAATGCGTTCACAGTGTCGCCTCTGTGTTTATAGTTGTCCCACGGCGGCGCATGGCAAAGTGCTGTTCTTTTACGGACCAGCAGGAGGCAGTACCCTCTAAAACCTGTGCATATGTTGCAAGAAAGGTGTAGAAGAAGAAATCTACCGTAGAAGAAGAACTGTTTGACGTCACACAACAAAAACAAATAGCTTTCCGCTCGCGTGCTGAACTGTTGTCTTTATTTGCGGTTTTAATGCATGGAGTCAGCGGAGGAGAAAGCGATCACGTGACTTTTGGCGAAAAAACAAAAGAAAAGTCCGACTCCAGATCAGGAACGAAGGAGAATTTAATACATTTTGTGTCACAAAACATTCCTCCATGCGTCGCGACTCCGTCTCCACGACCACAGCGGCGCAAACAGCTGCAGGCTCCGGCGTGAAGAGGGTGAAGGCTGTCGGGTGTGGACCTGTCAATCAAATCGTAGCGCCCACCGCGCGCGCATAGGCTTGCGGAGTTTCAAAAATTCAGAGGTGCACGACACGCGCTAATCCCACGCGCGGGGCCAACGCGCAGGGGCGGGGACTGTGAAATTGCGTCACTTTTGGAGCGCGCACCCTCGCGCGCTGCGCGACGCGTCGAGTATGAATCTAGCTTTAAGAGAAATGCACGTTAGTTTGCCCTGCGCTGTAGTCCACTTCCTGCTTTTGAAGCAGCCTCCGGTCCGCTTGCATTCACACTGCATTCAAACTGCGCTAGAGTTCACTTCAACCGATCCGAGACATAGGTTTTTAGGTGGACCAGAGTTCAATTTTTTTGGTCTGCATCAAAGTTCTATTGCGCATTCACACCTCCCAAAACAATCCAGACTTTCTAGGCAGATGGACTAGAGGTTGATTAAAGTGGACTAAACATGGCTGGTATGAATGCACCCTTACTTTGCTCTCTCTGCTTAAAAAATGGTCCTCCGCTGTCATATCTAGTGTCTACAACTGATTTATTTGTGCCTATTTTTATTCTGTGACACATCAAACCACCAATCAGCATCCTCCTTTCTTTCCACCTCCATCGTTTATGAAGAGGTGAAGGTAAAATACTTTTTTCTACCAGAGTCAGAGTCAGAGTCAGAGTCAGAGTCAGAGAGAATTTATTGTCATTTGCACCGCATGTAGTACATGTGTTGAAAACGAGATTATGTACACAGGGTCCCAGTTACATCCAACAACAAATGCAAGAGAAATACAATAATAACATCTAGGATTAACTAAGAGAGACATCACATCGGCTAGTAATACACTAAGCCCTAATGTAGTACCAGCCTAACTCCCAGCTTTTTGTACCGTTTTTTTTCCGCTTTTCACTCTTTAGCCTTGGATTTTGGCATCAATTACCTTGAAACTTGAGGAACAGAGAGGATTGGAGAGACAGACAGCCCTAACCACATTTAACAGCATCCCTCAAGCGAAACTTTGCTCGCTCAGTATGATGGCGTAGGTTGGTACACAGCGTCCTTCACACACTTTGCGCTCACTCAGGTATTCCCAGCTCCACAGCAAGAATACGTCTTCGGGGCT
The DNA here is from genome assembly GCA_038048925.1 of Garcialebias charrua. Lineage (NCBI taxonomy): Eukaryota > Metazoa > Chordata > Actinopteri > Cyprinodontiformes > Rivulidae > Garcialebias > Garcialebias charrua. The sequence goes on along the minus strand of JBBPBX010004487.1, from coordinate 25,707 downwards.
TGACATCCTCCCTCTGAGCTGAAGCTAAAAAAGGTTTTATTGAGCTTTTATAACATTATTTATGGGCAATTTGAAACAGCTGTATCTTTAATAAGCAATGAGATGGTCACAAAAAGAGAATCCATCTTTATTGAGTCAGAGCTAAAGAGCAAGTTGTTGTAATTTATATTGTGGAGGGGAAAAATAACAGGAGAAAAGTGTTGCTGCGATTAAGGCACGCAGGAGAGAGCTGCCAATGCACAGCTTCCGTTTAATCCTACAAGTTTATACACTAGAGGGTTGCATTTTACAGCTCTAAGACAGAAAAAAAAGCAGATGTTTACAGCTGCTTGTTTAATGAGGTAGCTTCACAGATTAAAGCCATGAAAAAAAAAAAAAAAACAGCCAGAGTTGTCGTTTTGTTTTTCCACAGAGCAGCTTTGATGAAAGTCAGCATGGGACACTCAAACGTAAGGGCTGTCTTATCGTGTCGAACAACTCCAAGCTTGCTTGTCAGACGTGCATGCACATTAAGTCCCTGACCAAAATCTGACGAGTAGAGCACCACTGCCCGAAGGCTGCGATGTTCTAGAGGCCGTCCGAATTACGTAGCCTTCAACTGCGTGATGATGCTCACAGTTTAATATCAACGAGAAATGTTTATGTGATTCTTACGTTCATCCAATGAAATGAATAAACTGTCATGACAGAAATCAGTAACTGTCATAAATGTTGTAGCAAAGTTAAATCATGTTTCCTCGTACATTCCTGCATCCTTTTTATTTTATTTTTACTTTGATCCTTCCTCCCATACCCTCAGTGGATAGACGGTGGTTTAAAAAGGTCATTACCATCTGTGATGTGCCTGAAGCTGTACACACCTCACTATATGTGTATTTGAGAGTGAGTGTGTGTTTTTACATGCATATATGTAGCAAAATTAGCCACCCAGCAACTTCTCTAACAAAGTGACAGAAGGCAATTAATGGGAGTCTGTGTTCTTATCAGCTACCTAGCAACCTTGACTCTTCCGCCCGTCTCCCCCAGCAACCGCTGCTGCTGCCTTCTAATCGATTGCTGGGCTTAACATCACACAAACCAGATACCTAAAGCCCTTTAGGGGATTGGAGGGGGACTGGTATGATTATGAAATGCAACATTATTATGTCTTTAGATAAACTGGAATTTAGAAAAGAAAAAAAGATGAAGAAAACGCAGGCATTGTCAAAATACGCAAGGCTCAAATCTCAAGACTCGCAAAGCTCTGTGTTTTTTAACAATACGATCAAAATCTTTCCATTATGCATTTTTTGTTTTGTTGTTTTGTTGTTTTATTTACGTGACAAATAATGGCCTTCCTGAGAATGAGAACATTGGCCCTCATTCATGAAACTGTTCGTATTCTAATCCTACGTTTCTCCTACTTTTGTTCTTACGAAGCGTTCGTAAGAACATGCCACGTCAGATCCAACAAACTCTTCTATGATGAGGAAACGTGTGTAAATGGCTGCGTAAACATGATGAATCCCACCTGTTCTAATCAGCTGCGCGTGCCCGCGGAAATGTCATTTACATAAATTCCACCCCTCAAAACACCATATAAGGATCTAGTTTCCTGCCTCTGACAGCAGGAAGTGTCCATTCATTCAAACTCAAGAAGTAAAAAGAAGAACTTTACGCTCTGAGTTCTGCTCAGAACGGCTGGAGGTGGTCGCGCACTGCTACCCCCCCCCCTCCCGCTCCCCCCCCGCAAGTGTCGGATGTGTTCTTGAACAGAAGCATTTTATATATGACGAGTAGGGATGAGGACATGTTGTTTAAAGTGTCTCGAAACTACAGTTCACTTCATATTAATATGGTGCATGTTCTCCCGTGGGTCATACTGTATCAGACATCAAGAATAAATGGTTTGATCTGAAAATGGCTTCAGAAAAACGTCTCGCCGCAGCACGGACAGCAGGTGGTCAGGAGGTGGTCAAGGAATGTTGTGCCGACATGACAGCAGGAGGAGGTGCTCGCGCCGTGAGTGGCACGGGTTGGAGGTGGTCGCGCTGAGCGTGGCACGGCTGGAGGTGGTCGCGCTGAGCGTGGCACGGCTGGAGGTGGTCGCGCTGAGCGTGGCACGGCTGGAGGTGGTCGCGCTGAGCGTGGCACGGCTGGAGGTGGTCGCGCTGAGCGTGGCACGGCTGGAGGTGGTCGCGCTGAGCGTGGCACGGCTGGAGGTGGTCGCGCTGAGCGTGGCACGGCTGGAGGTGGTCGCGCTGAGCGTGGCACGGCTGGAGGTGGTCGCGCTGAGCGTGGCACGGCTGGAGGTGGTCGCGCTGAGCGTGGCACGGCTGGAGGTGGTCGCGCTGAGCGTGGCACGGCTGGAGGTGGTCGCGCTGAGCGTGGCACGGCTGGAGGTGGTCGCGCTGAGCGATGCACGGGTTGGAGGTGGTCGCGCTGAGCGATGCACGGCTTGGAGGTGGTCGCGCTGAGCGTGGCACGGCTGGAGGTGGTCGCGCTGAGCGTGGCACGGCTGGAGGTGGTCGCGCTGAGCGTGGCACGGCTGGAGGTGGTCGCGCTGAGCGTGGCACGGCTGGAGGTGGTCGCGCTGAGCGTGGCACGGCTGGAGGTGGTCGCGCTGAGCGTGGCACGGCTGGAGGTGGTCGCGCTGAGCGTGGCACGGCTGGAGGTGGTCGCGCTGAGCGTGGCACGGCTGGAGGTGGTCGCGCTGAGCGTGGCACGGCTGGAGGTGGTCGCGCTGAGCGTGGCACGGCTGGAGGTGGTCGCGCTGAGCGTGGCACGGCTGGAGGTGGTCGCGCTGAGCGTGGCACGGCTGGAGGTGGTCGCGCTGAGCGTGGCACGGCTGGAGGTGGTCGCGCTGAGCGTGGCACGGCTGGAGGTGGTCGCGCTGAGCGTGGCACGGCTGGAGGTGGTCGCGCTGAGCGTGGCACGGCTGGAGGTGGTCGCGCCGAGGGTGGCGCATGGCGTGGTGGTGCGTGATTTTTATTAACCCCGGGGCACGGGCGCCCACGCGCAGGTGGCGCGGTGGTGGACGAGGGGCGGGGGTGCGGGGGGGGGTTTGAAGCCGCTTCATTTTAATTTAACCAATATGTGTCGTTGCATTTAATTGTTTTTATGCTCTAAATATTCTCTAAATAACGAAATATGAGGTTATTAGTGGAGAAAAGGCCAGCAGACTACTGTTCGTAAAATATACGACAGGTCCGGACCACACGTAGATTTTGTTCGTATCTGAAAAAAATCCTAGGATACGAAAATATTGTTGGATGCCACAAATGATCCTAAATCACTCGTAAGCACAGTTTAAGCACAAATCTGTGCGTACGAACGGTTCATGAATGAGGCCCATTGTAATGTTGAAGACAGGAAGGAAACAAACCGAAATGTTGTTGTAAAAGCGATTTTGAAAAATGTTTTAGTACACACGTGAGGTCTTCGAAACCAGTGAATAATTGATCAAATAGTGACGATTCAAACATTACTTAACAACAATCACCTCACCAGGCGCATTTCTTGAGATAAAACCTGAACACTAAAGAAATAAATGAGACCAAACAGGGACTTTAAATAACAATAAATAGTATTTTTTAGAGCTAAACACTTTGATCGTCTTTTGTTTTCAGCATAGTCACTGTTGATTTCACCTACACTGTGAAAACTGTGAGTATACACTAATAGCCTATATGCCACGGGGGGGCGTGACGTACTTCCGGCAAAATGCAACACCTACCCCCCACTTCCGGTTCCCATCCACCTCCGTTGTTGATAGCGTTAGCTCCTAGTAGCAAACCATGACAACGAGCCGAAACGGGAAGCGGCTGCGCGCTACCGGCACTACACGTGAGTACCGTTGTGTCCGCCCACCGGTGGGAACAGCTGTTCCGCGGGGGGGTTTCGGCGAACATTTATCGCGGCTAACCGTAGGGAGAACGTCGCCATAATTTTATATGGTTTTATATGTGTATAGAGTTGTTATTGGTGTGTATGCCGATGTTTTATTAATTGTATTTAGTCATTTATGTTCGTGTCTTTCCCGCTAACCGGAAGTGCGCCGTATGTGTAATGCCTGCGGAGGAGCTGGAACGGAAGCCCGTGGCATATAGGCTATTCTGGGACAGAAAATCTTATTGTTTAATTCCAAAAAAAGGGGTGGGGGGGCAATAAAAAGAAAAGATTAAACCACTAAATATACCATTACTGTATTTATGCAAGGAATATCACCATCTGCAACTCTACAAATCCTCAACAACTTGCCTCCTAATAGCTCCATTCAACAACTCTTACTTCAAATGCCTGTTATTAAATTTACAATGTTTGTTTTTTTTTTCTCCAAGGAGCTGTAGAAAGCTGGAATACATTTTTCTCAGATCATGTTCTTTTAGTTAGTAATTGCCAAAGCAATTGTTACTTAAGTGAGATGGAAAAAGAGGTAGGATATTGCTGCTATTTTCTGGTAATATTTGAAATGTGTTGTGTTTAACTCTCCTGGAACAAAATGATTCTTTCTACAACACAAATGTGGATGATGTCTCGATGTTACACGAGTTGACAGATTAATTTGTTTACTCCTGCTCAGGTCAAAATGATCTATGATGCCTAAGTTTAAAATCAAAATAATAATTAAATAAATAATAATAATAATAATCTGTGATGGACTTGTGACCTGTCTAGCACAGTGACTGCTGGCTATGGGCACCAGTGACCCCCATGACCCAAAAAAGGAAGAAGCGGGTAAAGATAATGGATGGATGGACAGATAATAATAAATAATAATAATAATAATTAGGGATGCACAATACTATCAATATGGTATTGGTATCGTCTGATATTTGGGATAAAATAAAATATTGGATATCAAAACAACTCACTGCTATAAAAAACTAGGGATGCACCGATCCACATTTCTCACTTCCGATCCGATACCGATACTTATTAACTCAGTGTTGACCGATACCGATACTTTCCCGATCCGATACTGTTCAGGTATTTGACTCTGTATAATGGAACTTTTGCACCCAAACTATTCATTTTAACATTGTGTGAGATAAACCCAATGAAGACACTCTTAAGCCTTACAATAGGGAACCCCCTATTGTAAGGCTTAAGAGTGTCTTCATTGGGTTTATCTCAGACAATGTTAAGAAGGGCAGTCACAGAATGTGATTGAACACAAGTGCTCTTTGAAACTGGATCGGAAAAGTATCGGCAGGTTTGATCCGATACCCGATACTTAAATAATGCTGATATCGGATACCGATACCGATACCGGATCAGATCTGCCCCATCCCTATAAAAAACTTGTATTTTGGGTAATTTTTTTATTTAAGAAAATGTCAAGTACTGTATATCTATAAATGTGCTACTGCTTATGCACTTTTCACTTGTCGCTTGTGAACAGGTTGAGTTTAGATTTGTGTAAATTTACAAATTTGCACTGTTCGGGTGTTGTCATTGAGCGATTGAATGTCAAGAATAAATTTGACATTAAACATAAAGTTGAAATGTTACATAATTTTCAGCCCCCTTTTTGGCATCTGCATTTGTAACAGGTCAAACTGACAAAGGACATGCAGAATAATTTAGTATTTCAATTCCAAAGCAGAGAAAGCTATGGAATCTCTGTAAGTAGGTCTAGGGGAAAAAATATCGGTATTGGTATCGGTTATCAGCCAAAACAAAAATTAACACATTGGAATATTGGATATCTGCCAAAAATCCAATATCGGCCATCCATAATAATAATAATAATAATAACAATAATAATAATAATAATATCGAGGGCAACAAGACATTTAAGCAGAGAACTCTAAAGTGTTAGTATAAACATATTTTTTCTTCATTTTTTCTAGTATCACTAAAAGGCATAGATAAATCGGTGCTAATAACAATATGATGGAAAAAATGCTGAAAATGCAAGTAGATTGCAAGGGCCTACATTTGCAGGTCATACATTTACATTTTTATTTTCTATAATAATGTGTCAGTATTTAAAGGGTACATTAAAATAATAATAATAATAATAATAATAATAATAATAATAATAATGTCTTTTCCTGTCATCTGCGTATGTTTCCCATACACAGACTGGAAAAAAGACAGGAGGAAGAGTTGTTTGTAGTTTTCTAATTTTGACATAAAATCACAATGCTGTAGTAAAGCAACTTAAAAGAAAAATCAACTGGGGAGGTTTTTAATGTTTGTTTTAAACAAAATACTGCAATTTTAAAATTTAAATCTTAATATAATTTAAAAAGTATTGGGAGAAATAAATTGTCTTTTCAAGACTAAACTGAAGGAACTCCACTCCATTGTTCTCCTGAACCCCAATGTATTTCTTCTGTTTTAATAATGTTTGAATATGAGGGTTATGGGTATACTTTTACTGGGTTAAATATAACATAA